>QNUK01000480.1:387515-422515 GCA_013621035.1 Clarias magur | reverse complement strand
GTTCAATGCATGCTATTCCAACATTTTCCAAAACCTTCACAGATGCACCATTTGCTGGACCAGAGGAAGAAGTACTGGATTAAATATAACCAGCCACATGGTGCTCAGTAGAAAGATTATTCCACTCGTTAATCAATTTGTTCTGCCACTGTGTGCTACCAGATGCATATATATATATTTCATATTACATTTCTCATACAACATTTGGACAGAAATACTTGCGCTCTGGTTTAAAGGAAACATTCAAGAGGATAATTGTTTGTGTTTTAAGGACAAATTACATTGTTGGGTGGATGTTTTTTGTTGCTGTTTTTGCACGTGGACTTTTTTATGCAGGACAGGATTTCACAATCTGAGCAGAAAGCTAATTCTATGAGTGACAGCTCAGAAGAAATGCCCGCAGCTGCCCCTGCCCAGCTCTGCTGAATACGCAACCTTTAAACATGTAACAGCTATAAGGCTTCTGTGGTTTCCTCTCTAGGGGCTCTTTATGTGGCTATCAGAACTGGTTCAAAGGGGAAACTCACTAAGAGGATAAAAGGAGTGGTAGCTCAGGCACCGTTTTTACATTCCTGACAGGTTCTTGGAAGAAAATAGCTTTTGCACAAAAGTACTCATACAAAATATCAGATTAAACACGCCTTCCAGTATATAGAGAGCATGTTATCAAATACAGTGCATTTCAGAAAGGTGCATTATATTAAACCAAACAATTTTGTTAATATGTTTTTCAAACATCAATATTAGTGGGAAATAAGCATCGATAAGTAAATAAGCATCACTTTTTTTATGTTCAGCAAAACTATTTTAGCAAGTAACGAGCTCCAAACAGTCAGCTAATTAACTAGATAATGAGAGAGAAATTGTTAATAATGACCGCATCTAATTTACTACGTAAAATTACTCAATATTTTTAAGACAGGATAACCATTACATCCGCTTAGTTTTTCCACTTGTTGCTTCTAAAGCAAGTGAAATATTGATTTTTTTTTTTCTACACTGAAGAGTGAGGTCCTCTGAAACCTCAGCACATGCATGTCTCGTCCAGCAGGGGGCAGTGATTTTTTTTTTTTTTTTACAACTTTTTCAAGAAGCGTTCATCCTGCTAGCATGATAGTTGCTTTGCTTGCCTTTTATTCAGTCAGTAAGATAGTGAGTGAGTGAGTGAGTGAGTGAGCCTAAACATTCTGACTATTTCAGACAATGTTTTATTTTTCCACAAAATATGAAATGGCTTTTTGTTACAACATGCACAGAATCATTCATATATCAAATTTTTTGACATCATGTAAAACGTGCACAGAGACGTTAACTTTGCTTGTTATGGTCGTTTTTTCATTAAAACGCATTACATTTACATTCAGGCATTTGGTAGACGCTCTTTTCCAGAGCGACTTACAAAAGTGCTTTGAAGTTTCCGTTTTGTTCTGTTTTTCGTACAATCTATAGTACCATTCTTGGTTTTACGGACACACATCTCGGGGCCAACTGTAAGCCGGAGTCAATTTAGAGACACTGACTTGTTTTAGTTTTATACGTTATATAACATGTTGAACACTTTATGATGAAATTCAGTCACTGAGTCACTTTTAAAAAATGATTCTTGCTACTTTTGGTAATTTTCTTTTCTCCAGTAGTTTTATTGATTTTTTTTTTTTTTATGATACACTCCTCTTCTTCACCATCCTGCGTTCATCCGTTAGCATTGCAATGTGCGAGTCACTTCTTGAAATCCTGAGCATCGCTCGTTTGTCCACTTCCTGTCCGAGTGTCCCGTGAAGCTCCATGAGTTCGAGCTCGTGTCTGGCTGCAGTCTCGAGCACTTTCTGCTTGTTGTAGTAGACGACAAAGTTGTTGATGATGGGGTGGACAGGCAGCGCGATGGCTACTACGCCACACAGGAAGCTGAGAGCTGCATTACACCTCCCCAGTGCTGTCTTCGGGTACACATCTCCGTAGCCCACCGTCGTCATGGTGATGATGGCCCACCAGAAGGAGTGTGGGATGCTGCGGAACATTGTCTCCGGGTGGCCGTGCTCCATGGTGTATCCAAGCGCAGAGAAGACAAAAATTCCAACACCCATGTAGGTTAACAAGAGCCCGAGCTCAGCGAAGCTCCGCCGCAGCGCGTACGTCAGAGTCTGAAGTCCAGATGAATGACGTGCCAGCTTGAGTATGCGTGCTACGCGCATCACGCGCAACGCCTGCACGGCCCGTTGGACGTCCGTGAGGTCCATTGCAGCGGTGGCACCAAGATGGGTCAGAGCCAGGACGATGTAAAAAGGAGCGATTGCCGCCAAGTCCACCATGTTGAGGAAGGACAGGACGAAGCGCATCTTTTCAGGAGCTGAGGCGAAACGTAGCCCGTATTCCATCGTGAACCAGCACACACACGCTGTCTCAATCGCATCCAGAGTCGGGTGTTCGGTTACGTGGCCGTCTGCGTCTTGCACCTGCAGCTCTGGAAGCGTCGCCAGGCACATCACCAGAGACGACGCGAGCACGAACAGGAAAGACGCCACCGCGATGGCGCGCGCCACCAAGGACGACTCCGGTTTCTCCATCAGCCTCCAGAGGAACTTCCGGATGCGTTCGGACCGGGTCGCCAAAGGCCCTCCATCTATGTCCAGGTCGTCCAGGATAGCCTTGACCTTATCAGCTATTTCGGCCAGCTCTTCCTCCTTCTCGCGCACGTTGCTCTTACAGCACTCGTCCAGGCAGCTCGAGTCGATCCTCCAGAACTCCATCTCCTTCATGAAGCACACCGGACAAATCCCCTTCTTCATGTGCACCTCGCCGAAATAGTAGACCTCCACGATGCACTTGAACGAGTCCGGGTCCCGGTCGAAGTAAAACTCCCCTTTGGCGGGTTCGTAGTCGTCACACAGCGAGGAGATCGCGTCGAAGCTGCGCGTGGTGCAGCGCGCGAGCTCCGCGAGGCGACTCTCCGGGTAGCGGTCCAGCACGTCGCCGCGCAGCGCGAGCCTCACGCCGCCCACGTTCACCGAGATCTGCTTCTCCGCGCCGTCGCGGTACCCGGGCTTCGGTAAAGTCCACATGGCCCGTGTTTAACACATCCTCAACAACTGTACGTACGGAACTGTGGCTTCAGGATGCGGACGATGTGCGCGCGCTCTCTCGCTCTCGCGCGCTCTCTCTCTCTCTCTCTCCGCGCGCAATTTGGCACTGCGCTCCGTGCGCTCCAGTCGGAGCGCGCGCCACTTGGACTCTGAATGTGCGTGTTTGTGCATGTGTGTGTGTGTGTGTGTATGTGTGTGTGCATGAGGTCCGTCCCCCTCTTTAGCCCACCCTCTCGAGCTGAAGCATCATTACGTCTCCTTCATGATTATGAAAATGATTAAGATCATTATTTAATCATTTGAAACTTACATTTGTACATTGAAATAACTGCTCACTGAACACACAACATGTTTCTACAGAGTCTGCAGAGGAGTCAGAAAAACCTCGGCTAATAATAATAATAATAATAATAATAATCATATAAAATCTGTGCTTTAAAAAAAATTAATAATAAAAAAAAACTTTGTCATTTACATCTATGTGGTTTTTAACTATATAAAACTATATAAAGATTCTGTCGAGGCTTACGTTTAATTTTGCACATGAAGACTAAAAACGTTTACAAGCTATATAATAATAATAATAATAATAATAATAATAATAATAATAATAATAATAATCCAAACACTCCTGTGTATCAGTTTAACCGCGGAGTCCAATAAGCACTGTGTTTGCGCATCATTTTAGGATTGGGACTGGGTTGTGGCACCACCTAGTGGTAGAAAACGGTTATTACAAAACAACTTTACTCTTGCTCTTGATGTTTTTCCGCAAACAGACCTTGATGCGAAATATGAGCCTATCTTTCTGCCACAGTTTGGAGACGTGCCTAAAAGTTTTTAAGCTTAAAATAGTTCTTAACAAATATATTAACATGCGCAGTTGTAGCATTTTTGAGCACCACCTACACACATGGACAAAAGGCTTATATGTACCCCCAAATCTGTATACACGTATACCTGTTAAATAATTTATTAATAACTTTATACATAATTTTATAAATAATTCAATTATTAATTAATTTATAAATAACTCTTTTAAATACATTTTAGTAACACATTAGACTTTGAGGACAACCAGTGTTCCTTTAAAGCGTTACTGTGAGGCCTAAGTAAAGGTACCACAGACACCTTCTCAGGTTAAAAAAAACAACAAAAAAAACAAACTCTAAACAGACAAGTTACAAGAAAAATCTTAGTTAAAAGAAAAATAATAAGAGATGAGAAACTTGCTCCCTGGTATAATGACCACATGCGCAATTTATATTTGTTAGTATTTCAAATAACATGGAAGGAGAGCATCCTGAACTATATCGTTGCTAAATCGATGTGTCTTTCTACTCTTATAGAAAATATCAAAACTCATCCTGGATTTTTATTTAATACTGTAGCAAAATGAACCAGGCATAAGACCACTACAGAAATCTACACATCAACAGCATGCAGTAGTGAGGACGTAAATATTAGGCAAAAAATTCCGTCTTTAAAACCAGACAATTTAATTGATGCAGATGATAAACTAACCACATCAGATCAAAACCTAGAATACTTTACTCCCCTTGAAGAGAGTGAACCAATTTTCACTAATCTCTGCCAAAATCATCAACCTGTGTATTAGATCCTGTACCGGTCTCAAGCTGATAGTACAGCAATAACAGGGAAACCCCTGTTGAAAATAATTAACTCTTCAATCAGCAGTGGGTATGTTCCAAAATCTTCACAATTAGCAGTTATTAAGCCACTTATTAAGAAAGCTGACCTCCATCCCTGCCACCTGTCCAACTACAGGCCAATATCAAACATCCCCAATATCAAATATTGTGATGACACAATTATATGTCTCAGCAAAAATAGATCAGAAAAACTAAATTAATAAAGTTGAGCAATGTGTGCAGGACATACGAGACTGGATGTTAAATAGCTTCCTTCTGCTTAATTTTGATAAGACAGAAGTTCTAGTCATAGGACAACATGCAGCTAGACGTAAGCTTTTTGATCACACTATAACTTTGGATGGCCTTCCTGTTCCATCATGTACAATAATAAAAAGAACTTGTTGTGATTATAGATTCCAGTCTTGGAATTCCCGTCTACCAGGATAGCATTCTTTCATCTCAGAAATATTGCCAAGATAAGGAATATATTGTCACTAAACGATGCATAAAAATGAGTTCATGCTTTTATCACCTCTAGGTTGGACTATTGTAACACATTACTGTCTGTTTTTTCAACTAGGTGCATAAACAAGCTCCAGTTAGTCCAGAATGCAGCAGCGAGAGTCCTCACTAGAACCAGAACATACGAGCACATCACCCCTATCTTATCTGCACTGCATTGGCTCCCCGTGAAATTTCGCATCGACTTTTGACCTCTAAAGCATAGTCTCGCACCGCATTACCTGAGTGAACTGCTAGTGTCTTATGATCTGTCATGTCTACATGCTGCTTGTCAGTACCGTGTATTATAAAAAACTACAGTATGGGGTGGAGCTTTTTTTTTTTACAAAGTTATGGAATAGCCTTCCAATTTATGTTCGAGACTTAGACTAATCTCAGTGTTTAAGTCTAGGCTAAAAACCTATTTATTTACCCAAGCATTTTTGTAAATAGATTTGCCTTAGGTAAAGGAGCAGATCTGGGGGACTCATGGATGGAGAGTATTCTGGTGAACTGGCATGTTTAGATGCTGTCCTCCCCACTCTCATTGATCACTCAGGTTTGTTGATGGTGAAGTGACTGCTTGCAGGAGTCCCTGCTTGCACTCTGTATTAAACATACATTCACCTTATATGTTATTTAAGTTCACCTTATACATTTATACATTCTGCTTATGACGTGGCTGTAATCATACCTTACTCTTATCTCTCCTTCTCTTCTGTTCTTTCCTCCTCTTTTCTCTTCTCGTCTGTCTCCACCTCTCTCTCTCCCTGTCTCTCCCTGCTGAGCTACACAAATTGCTCCTGAGCTGCCAGTGATCCAGATCCCCTCTGCCCTCTGGACCAGTCTGACTTGCCCTGGTGTCCCGCTTCTGCTTGGAGATCTCGTCACATGGATGCCCTGTGTGGTCTGCCTGGGATGCTTGTGGTGACTGCGGACGGTTCCACTTTACCATGAAGACGGTCCTGGCCTCAGCTGATGCAAACAGCTGTTCTCAGAGGACTTTTGACTGCAGTCGCTAGATAGTTCAGGACCGGAATTTCCTACAGTCTACCTGTGCCTGACAATCTGATCATTTTGATTCATACACATTTTTCACATTTCATACCAATTTCCATAATTCTCTTTTGTTCTGTAAAGCTGCTATGCGACAATGACAAGTGTTAAAAGCGTTATACAAATAAATCTGAATTGAATTGAGAATTAAGTGCCCTTGTTTCTTTTCTTCTTCTTCTTTTTTTTTTTTTTTTTACATATTTGTACTTTCGTGTCTGTCAAACTGCAGTAGGGATTGCTTTTTATAAAGGCAAATAATTTTGAAACCAAACCTTTGCATGTCTTTTTCATTTACTCACCGCAGCACCTTCTCAGCTGATCTCTGATTAACTCTGCCTGAATTTTTTCCTGAAAAGCAAACAGACAGTCATTAGGACTGAGATGTTTATAAATAAAACCATGTTGTTTTATATTATGAGCAACATCGTAAGTGAAGAGAAATAGGAGTACGTAAGAAACGCATTTCGACACATGATGGCGCCAGATCTCTTCCACGAATAATATATTTATAAAACATTAATTACTGAAGGACATAAAGGTGACCATGGAGATAGTGAGAGATAATGGGATGGCATTAAGATGAACTTGAAGTCTCTGGAGATTAATTTTTTAAACAACCTTTGATAAGGATTACCCGACTGCGTCATTTGCTGTACAACTCTCACCACAGTAAAAAACAAAAAACAAAAAAACAAGTTGAATAAGAAAGTATCTGGCAACCGAAGCTGGGTTACGCTGTGATGATGCATGCAGCGAGCGCCGTTGCATCATATACTGTGTCCCTCTTGTGTCCCTCTTGTGCGGAAATTGAACCCTAATCATTCACTAACATTTGTCACAAACCTTTCGCAACCTGTAACATTTGGGGTCATGAACTCTCAGTGACATTTTTGTGCCTTGTGACAAAATAAAATTTTAATAAAATAACACAAATCTGTTTTCTTACATGCGGACGGAAGTGACACATCGACCTTTCAAATAATTTAAATTTACAGTTTGCACACAAAATTTGCACAAAAGTCACTATGTCTGAATTGTGTACTGTAAATAAATCTACAATTTCACAAGAACAAACGATGACTTCATACTTTCTCATAAATCATGGTGTAAAACTGGACTGTTTCTGGTGGCCCTGGTGGTCATTAGTGGGGGACATGGATTAACTTTAAAATAATTTTTACCAGAACTTGATGTCCTATTGATTTGCCTTAACAGGTACATCAGAGCTCAAATTTTGCTTAATGTTAAAGACATACACACACACACACACACACACACACACACACACACTATATTCGCAAGTGAAATTATTATTAATTTTATTATTACTATTATTATAAGATTTTTTATAGTGTATTAGGATAGTGGAGGATATATACTAAATACAAAATATTTACACAGTACTTTAGACAGGCGAGAAAAGTAAAATGACGAATTTATGAACCCAAGGCCCTGACAACTCATTTCTATTCCTCATTTTCTTGTCACTGGGATGTTAGGTTATATTTAGCATGACCATGCATGGGGTGTAGTTTAAAAAGTATATTCTGAACGTGAATTACAGTACATTTATGCGCATTAATGTACATTTCTAAAGATCAAATAGATTATAAATGCACTAGTGTAGTGAGGATGTAGGGTAGAGCTGTTTTGAAACACGTCATGACACCATCAGTGACAGTGATGTCATGATGGTGTCCTTATACAAGGACACTGAAGTCTCAGAAACTGCACAGATAGATAGATAGATAGATAGATAGATAGATAGACAGATATTTCTTCTTTCTTCATATCATAAGCATGCTGTTTTCACTTGCACACATTCGCGCAGATTTGCCTCACCCACATGCTACAAAAAGAACCCCAATTCCCGAAATCTGGCAACCCGTACAAGGCGCCCAGCCCGAGTGTGTCCCGACATAAACCCTGGCGCTGCGCTTGAGCGGAAATTTCCGACGCCGCTATGCGGATCTCGTGCTCCGCGACATCACGCTGGTTCCAAACCACGCCCACTCTGAAACAAACCCACGGGGTCGTGGCTCCTGATTGGTCGAAACAAAGGCGCGTCTTGTTGCTCATCGGGAAACTATAAAAAGCGGCGGGTAACACGAGGGCATATGTAACTCCGGTTTCGCTGGGCGGGGAGCGGATTTAAATTTGGATTTTTATTTATTTGTTTGTTTGTTTGTTTTTGTTTACTTGTTTTTTTGTTTGTTTTTGCTTGTTTGTGTCGACACGATCGCTCAATTTACACAAAAAAGCACGCGCGTCATGAATATGAATTAAGCCTAGTTCTAAAAGAGGGGAGGAGGCGTTACTTCTGCTCAGATTCAGCATCAGCTCGAGACACGGGATTAGAGAGACGGCGTTAGGGACACGGCATTAGGGATTAGAGTCTGTGCGTGTGAATCGTACTTATTTATTTATTCGTTTACTTGTTGTTATTTATTTTCATTTTTCCTGCTATGGCGGTGAGAGGCCCGCTCTCGCGCCTGTTCCGGTCGGCGCTGAGCGCGTGCTGTACGCAGACGCAGAGCCGCGCGCATCTCTCGGTCGCGATTGTCGGAGCTCCGTTCTCTAAAGGCCAGGTAAGGAAGGACGCGTGTGGAAGCCGTGTCGAGCCGCGTGAAGCCGTGCGTGATGTGACGGAGCTGTGATGATGAGTGTGTGGAATGTGTGGTGTGTCCTGTAGAAACGAAGAGGAGTGGAGGTCGGACCCAAAGCCATCAGAGACGCGGGGCTGGTGGAGAGACTGAGGAGCCTGGGTGAGTGGAACAGTGCAAGGGTTTAATGGTGTTTTTATTTTATTTTCTTTAAAAAAAAAATAAAAATAAAAAACCAAGAAGACTTCACACATTCCGTGTAAAACTTGTTGTGGTAGTGGGCACTGCGTCACGCACCCACGGGATGCTTCTCTGCCGTTTTCTATTATACCAGTGGCGGGAGAGGGGGGGGGGGTCTTTTCTTCACTCTTACTCAAACCAAATCTGGTGTCCGGGTACAAAGATCAGTTACTGACACCTTTTTTCCCCTGGGTGTGCAAACTGCTAAATGTGGAAATCTGTAATAGAATACTAATTAAATAGTCATTTTTATGATTATAAGTTTTTTATACTAATTATATAGCAATTTTAATAATAATAATAAGGGTGAAAAGCGTTTTTACATCAGTGATTCGTAAGTTTTTAGAAGACGGCCACATTTCACTATGTGTGCGCGTCCGCGAGCATCTGTATGCGTCATGGCGCGGTTGCCAGATCAATCAGTTTTATCCCGTGTGCTCTGCTTTCGGCTGGATCGTTCAGGAAGAGGTGTGTCGGGGTTGTGACGCAACAAGTGCTCACGTAGATAGGTGTAACTTCCACACTTACAGTACATTTGTAAGTGTATTGTGAAGGCATGCGCTGCTCTCGTGCAGGAGAGCCTAGACATGATGTCACAGCTCCATGAACTAGGGAGAGGAGAAGGCAATGTTAAACGTCTTTGATAATGAAAAGGAAGACCGGACACTCTTTAAATGACCAAATGAGTTGAGCATTCGCTGAGTGGCCTCGATAGAAACCTTAAACAACCCTGAACATCGTTCATACACTGAGCCAGACTCCATCTGACATGTCTGTGTATTTTCAACACACTCATTTTAATAGCTTTAACACAGCACTGATGTTCTAGTCTATTCGTGTCTGGACGCAACTGGAAAATCAGGGACAATATTAGTTCAGATAAGTAACACAAAACCAGCACCTGAATCCAAAGACCTAAACACAGACGCACGCTCCTCTTATATACGCTGTTTACGTCATTCCTGTCATACTCTACAGGACTTTTGCAATGTGAGTATTGCTGCTCAGAGCTTCTGGAGGACACATCGTTACAGCACTGTAACATCGTCAGGATGCTCCTGGACACAGTGATTCATACTTCTCATTCAGTGTAATCCGAGACGCTGCTGTAAGCCACGTTGTGTGTACAAAGCCAGTAAAGACGAGTTTTTTAAAGGCTGGAGGTTTCCCATGAATGACGCACGTCTTTTAATGTTTTCCAGAGACAGACATGGAGTGTCTAAATTTAAATCAAGAAAAGTACATGTTTGACATCCAATTTACATCAGATCTTAACTGATGGTTTTGAATAAAACCACTTGTGGTAAAACACCCGTTCATTTTTTGACTAATTTGGCCTTTGGCATTTCCTAAGTTCACATTTGCAATGTGCAAGTCACCATAGTTCTCATAGTCTCAGCAAGCTGTCTAGTCAGCTGGGGAATGGATAAACATTGCGTCGTGCCTGTAATCCAATAGCGCAGGCTATCTTAGGCGTGAGCTGTTTTTTCCATAGCATGGCAGAGTGATCTGCTGTAGACCTCGTTTGAAGGCAGCAGGGTGACTTTGTATGCTGAGTTTTGTAATTACATAATATTGAGACTTTGCACAAAATTAAACAAAAAATATATATATTAATAAGTCTGGTCATATGAACATTTAGCATGGCCATGAATACACTCTAAAAGGCATGTGTTAGTGGTGTGTGCTAGTGTGTATTAACAACACACGTGGCAAGGACTCAATAGCATCCAAAATCTCAAAAGATCCAAATATGTACATGCAAAGATTTGTAAACACAAAATTATATTTGGTGCAAAACATATTACTGGTATTTTGAGCATGAAATCCAACGAATCTAGGTTATTAATTTGATGATAATTTTTTTGTTTCTTAGAATGTTCAATAGTCTCATAATGATAAATATTCGATATTTTTTCTTTATTTCAAAATGTGTTCACCTGCTAAAAAAAAATATTTAGCTATTCAGATCTAAACATCGTGTTTGGGACGTCAAATATTTCTCACAGGTTTTTTTCCAATTTACAAAAACAACACTGTAATTGAAATGAGATTAATCAATGCTGGAGATGCCCAAAGCCGCAAGAGGAATTGTTGTAATCATGTTCGAGTGTGACCTTGTTCTTACACACCTTCTTACAAAAAGCAATGGTGTTGTTTTGTTGGAGCAATTCAGTATGACATCATCTGTCTTGCCAGAAGTTAGAGTTAATCTGGTTAGTCATTAAACCTGACGGTGATTTCCAAGCTAATGTTAAACACTTTAAATCAAAATGCAAGACTAGAGTGCACGCATGGCTCATTTTGATGCTTAAACCAGGGCCCCGGCATTCGAGTCTATTCCTGTCTGGATGTAAAAGAACCAGGGTGGTGTGAGGGGAGGGGTGTGTCAGTTTGAATTGGGAGAGTAATATGAAACGAGCACTTGAACACATGTAATCCTGCTCGAATTTGACTCGATGGAGTTCACGAAATATCGCACCCAATGTGCTCCGCCCACACCCTTAGACACCAACACACACACCCCCGAGTCCTGACCCATCACTTTACTTGTTTATCCTCTTCCTGTTCCACTGTACTTGTCCGGTAGTAGCCCTGCATCCAGAGAATCCCTAGAGAAACCTGAGGCTGGAAACTGCAAAGGCAGGCAGTCCCTCAAAAAACAAGCTCAAATAACAGTTCCCCAAAGAACATGTGCTTGGTCAGAAGTGGTGTACAGGACAAGGTGTTTATTTTTAAAATGGCTGAAGGACACAAAGTGAGTGATAAGCTGCTGCTCAAAATAGAGCCTCACTACAAACTGTATTATATAAATCACTGCACTGAATGTTCCAAGGGTCGATTTTCCAAGGTCCATTTTTAACGTCATTTTGACATTTCCTTTTATCTCCAGAAAATGCCGTGCATGATTTCGGAGACCTGAGTTTCGAGCACTTGGAGGAGGACGACCGATTCATGAACGTTCCCTTCCCACGCACCGTTGGACGCGCCAATGAGATCTTGTCAGAGGCCATTAGCACAGCCGTGGGTGCTGGGAATACGGCTGTCATGCTAGGAGGAGATCACAGGTACCGTTCACGATACCATAAATAATAACGATAACAAAATCAAATTGAACCTAGGATAGGTTACACCATGATCATGCGCTCTCGATGTGCAAGTTCTCGATGACGAGGGTTTGCGTTGTGACACTTGGCTTGTTTCAGCATGAAGCAATAAAGGAAAAATCTTGTTGCGTTCAGCAGGCCTATAGGACGTCTCGAAAGCTGCATGTAAGTGGTGTGTATCACTGTGTACCTCCTTACATTGGTCCACTTGCTATACCAATAATAAACCAGTCCCAGTAGGCTCCAGTGTGCACTCTCGTACACTAGGGTCAAACGGATGGCCTGAGTCACTTGTTCGAGCACGTCAGAGGAAGTTTCAAAATTTCACCAGGATGAAGTTACAGACAGCTCCTGGTGACACACGTTAGTAGTAGAAGGAGGAAGAGTAGACAGGAAGCAAACTGGGACAGTGGGAGCTAAGATTTTTTTGCTCTTGGCCAGAAGGTTCAATCCTAGTGCAACGGAGCAACTTTAGTAAGCTAAGATGTTCTTGCTAAGCGACTGAGGGACTTGTTGAGGAATTGAGGGAAAATGTTCCCATGATGTTCTACCTGAAAGCATCAAGTGTTTACTGCCTTCCCAATCTTTACCAGCACTAATGTAATTTTACCACGCTTTGCAGCTTGGCCATTGGCTCGGTTGCAGGACACGCCCAGCAGCGTCCAGATCTTTGTCTGATTTGGGTCGATGCCCACGCGGACATCAACACCCCCATGACTTCACCATCTGGAAATCTCCACGGCCAGCCGGTCGCGTTCATGCTCAAAGAGCTGCAGGACAAGGTGAGACACCTGATAAACATCCTCATAGCGCCGAACATGAAATAAGCACACTCTAGCTTTGATCCCAGAACTTCGATGAGCTTTGCATATTTCCTGCCGCTCAGATACAGCTTGAAGTGCTAGTCAACTTTGTTAAAGCACCGCACGCTTCCAAATTTTAAATGAGCCCTTCTGTCTGAATTAAAAAAAAATCAACTAAAAAGTGACATCTGATCTTGGTTTTGCACGTAGATGCCAGCGGTTCCTGGTTTCTCCTGGATGAAACCGTTTCTCTCAGCTAAAGATCTGGTTTACATCGGCCTGAGAGACGTGGACCCGGGCGAGCAGTAAGTACAGTGTACTCTGTAATGTTGTGTATTACCAAAAACTACATGACCTTTTTTTTTATTTTATTTTTTTAACACTTCTGACACATCATCTATGACACAGGAACTGATTTAAATTTAAATTCTCTAAAAATTATATTCATAATATCAGATCGACATGATTATGCTTTTTATAGTTCTTTTTTTGAAAGTGTTATTCAAGGCACATGGTAAAAAAAAAGTAAAAAGGTCTTGAAATCTGACAGAGCCAGATTTATCTTTGGCGCTCCATAAGCGGGTGGAGTCTAGTTACTCTCTCCTGAGTCAGTCAAAGGAACACGTCCAATCATGGCTCATGTCCTGGTGAATGTTCAGCTTCTCTGTGACACAGCAGGTGCGGTGGCTGCACGTGTCTTTGAGGAAGCGCAGGCTGTCTGCATGCGTCTGTGGTCATGGTCAGGAGAGCGAGTTCGTGGCAGGGAGCTGGGAACTGACCACATTTTAAGGACACTGGGTTAAAAATGGTCTTGAGAACTAAACTCCTGAATCATTTTGGTCAAAGCAACTCCTGCCCTTTTGTACAAAATGGGGTTCAGTTTCTGTCTCAGCCAAGCTAAATCCTTGAGCGAGATTAACTTAAACTTTAGGTATGGGAATTAATGCTCAGAACGGTGACGTGATAAAGCACGGTGTGTCATTACCATGTGACGTCTGAGACATCACCAACCTGTTGAGCTAGCATCCTTTCTTTTCTTGACTTTCTAAGAAACAGCAAGCACACATAATCCCCTCCTACCTGTACAGACTGGTTTCCAGCGACGGCGCGGTATAATCAGACGCATTGACAATGTCTGCCTTCTCACACTGTACAGTTATTAAATAGATTTATTAGCTCTTTGATTATCAGATTATAATCTAGGCAGATCTAACCCATTTTTTATGTTATTAATAATAAATACATTTTATATTATTTCTAATTATTATTTATAATATTCCTTGACTTTTTTTGTTTGTTTGTTTGTTTTAGTGTTATTCTGAAGAACCTGGGCATCCAGTGCTTCAGCATGCGGGATATCGACAGGATGGGGATGCAAAGGGTCATGGAGGTGACGCTGGATCATCTCCTGGCAAGGTGCACATATTTACACGCACAAAGTATTTCCTGGCGTATACCTGGCCAAAGGCTAGTTAGATTAGTTCGCTAGCTGTAGTTAACTGTAGCGAGCTAATCTACCTATCTTGTGGCCAGTTCACTAGCTGTTAGCATTAGCACTGTCCTAGTTAGCTAGCTACGTTACATTTCTTGTGGCTAGCTGTTTACCTATTAGCATTTAATTAGCATTTGATCACAACCGTGTGCTAAGCTATTTGGCTCATTAGCAGCTAGCTTTACCTTTGTTGTTTCAAACTTAGTGTAAAAATGTCCTCATTAAAGATGGCTAGCTACAGGTCGAGTTGTAAACATTTTGACATTATGTTTGTGTTTATTTTCTTTTAATCAGAAGCCATTTCTGCTTTATGTTGTGTGAGATTAGAGAGACTAAGCTGTGGGATGTGGTGTTATCTACTTCACTAATCTTAGAAAAGCTGTTAGCTGATGTTAGCTTGTTATTAACCTGGTATTGTTTAGCTTTACAGTTAATTGTCTCACTTCTTTTCTTTTCTGACTTTTCCCTCCAGGTTTTAATTGTAAAAGAATATATATTTTTTGCATGTTTCATTTGTGAAGCTAAGTTACCTCTACTCACCTCTGACAGGAAGCAGCGGCCCATCCACCTGAGCTTCGATATCGACGCCTTCGACCCCAGTCTCGCTCCGGCTACGGGGACTCCGGTGAACGGAGGACTGACCTACAGAGAGGGAATCTACATCACAGAGGAGATCCATAACACAGGTAACCACACACACACACACACACACACACACAGCATACACACACTAATTGTCCTATATAAAGACACAAAAACTGAATTGATGTTGTGTGAATATTAAAGATGATTAAATAAAGCATAGTTAAAATATTCTAACGTAGTTACACATATGTAAGACCATTGACAACAATAGTAACACTAAAATATTAAAATGGATCCATGTAAACAAAAATAAATAAAATATTTCTAAACATAAACATGCTACTCAAAATAGCAAATTATACCTATATGTAGTGAATATTAAATCAAATCTACAGAAATTACTTATTTAAATTAATATTTCCGTTTTTTCATATTGTAACTGTAATGCAATTGAGATTTATTTGCACATATAATACACACACACACACACACTGTACATAAATATTGAAATTATACATGACATGTAGGCATGAAACCTTCTAATACGCCATTACATTAAATATGTTATTAACAGGTTTATTAGGGTAATTCTTTTAGAGTATAATTTTTAAAATTGTTCATAATGTCTATTACGTTTCTAAATTGATCTTCTCGACTTCTGCAGGTTTGTTGTCTGCGATGGACCTGGTGGAGGTGAATCCGGCGCTGGGTGCGAGCACTGAGGCGGTGGAAGCGACCGCCGCTCTCGCCGTGGACGTCATCGCTTCGTCTCTGGGTCAGACGCGCGAGCTGCAAGACACCGAACAGCTCGGCCTGTAGAGCCACGCTTACTCAGACCCGGACTCGGACATGAGAGTGAAATGCAAACCTGCTTGGCATTCCAATGTTTAAACACAGACACGTAGAGAGAGAGAGAAAAAAAAACACTGCACATGAGAGAAACTGAGAGTCTGAACGTTTCAACTGCCTGGAGTGTTGAAAGAGAGAAGACAGCGGGAGAGTCTCCCTTTCACAAATAAAACGCACATGTACGTATAGCATATAGGAACATGACTGACGCCAACTAGGACTGAAGGCATGTCACCACTATATTCTACTACTTTGTTGAAATTGACTGTTTTCTGATTTTATGCAAAAGTATGCATTTTTAATGATCCGCCTGTGGGTGGAGTTGTGAATCTTAAAATAATTTAAAAAAGGGTCATTAAGAAGTTTTACTCCGTTCTTCCACATGACCCGAGGAGTGTTACTGTCTCAGTTTAGAACTGTTTTAATGTTTGTTTTTACGAGTGTTTTTCTTTTCATCATAACAGAATGAATAAAATTTCCTAGTTTATCATATTCAGGTGTGTTGGAAGTCATTTTCATGTTTAATTAGACACCTTGACTTTAATTAGGACGTGGTTTCAGTTTTACATCAAACCAGTGACGGTTAAAGGTCCGGGACTATTTTACTATTTGTTTAATAAGTTCAAACAGTATGCCAGTTCCTCCGAAGTGTGTGTTAATGCCCCACCTGAAATACGCCACATCCAACACCTCTACCGCTGAGCTACAGTTTGAGTATATGAAACTCTAACTGGTTTTTAAATTCTAAAAAGAAAAGAACAAAAAGAATGGAATGTTTAAAAATAATTAAAGTGACTTTTGCATTTTAGGGCTCCTTTCAGATGAGAGAAAAATATGATGGATGAAAAGCACCATTTTTTTTGTTTGTTTGTTTTTTAAACTAATGTAGTGTATATGCATGGACAAGCTGGCTCATGATTTTTTTCCCCCAATGCGTGAAAAAGCAGACCAGAAATCCAGTATGTGCAGAAGTGTCACCGAGTCATGGAGCTCATACAAATCCGCGCATAAACCCTGGACGTTAGCCGAGAAAAAACACATACCATGCATACAGTACATTTTACAACTTGCTGTTCCTGTCAAAGCATCATGTTTGTTATAATTACTAACTGATGTTATGAACGTCTGAAGAATAGCATTTATCACGCCAAAGTAGAAAATAAGGTTATGGAAAGTCAGCTGCCTGCAAACTGAACAGGGTGGCAGGTCTGTTGCCAGGGGCAACAACCAGTGAATGAAGCAGAACATTGTGTTCATATAAAAGCCTGTTTGGGCAGGCCCACTTTACATCAGCCTCAGGATTTGACTGTGTCTGTGTGTGTGTGTGTGTCAGAGGGAGCGTGCAAGCCAAAAAGGTCAGTAGGTTACAATTCTAGTACTGTATAGTTCCAATAGTATCGATGCTTCCTGCACAATAAAAACACACACATGAGCAATCTGAACAAAGACACAGCCTTCCACACACACTTTAATACTGTATCCAGTGCTGCCCTGGAAGGCAAATACAAAGAATTTCTATTAAATAATGAATCAGGTTTAAGAGGTCAAAGGTCAGTCCTATTGCAGTGTATCTATCTAATCAGTCACATAACAGTTAATTCACACCACTTTTCATCCATCATCGGTCCCAAGCGGGGCTTTGGAACGTTCCGCACAGACGCTGATTTGATAATGATTTGCATCCATATAGAAGAAACAGGAAGGTTCTTGAAAAGCTGTGCAAGTTCCACCGAGCTTCCGCGAGCCGGAGTGATGGGAGACGCAGAAGGTCCCGGAACACTTCGGCATATAAAAGAGGTCGGGTTCTCCGTCTCAGTTCGTCCTCGCAGAGAGAAAGAGAATCTGAAAAAATACAGACAGGGAGCGTAGGGAGCACGCCGCCTCAGTGCCGGAAGAACTTGAGGTAGACCACAGCTCCCAGTATGGCCAGCTCCATGATGATGATGATCCCCAGCAGCAGCTTGTTTGTCATCAGTCTGTCAGAAGATCAGAAGCTCGTGTGAATGAAGTGCACACAAGCACATTTGTGCGTGTATGTGCGTGTGTGTGTGCATGGGAGGTGAAGCTCACCTGCGAGACATGGTGCGCAAGATTTTCCTGCTGCGGCTCAGGTTCTCTCCGGTGTGAACCAGCTGAAGGAGACGACAATAATAATAATAATGATAATAATAATTAGTAATAAAAACAACAATATGGATATATTGCTTATATGTATATCTATAATTACCATCATTAACAACAATAATATAAAAGGTCCTTATAGATCTTGAAACGCTACAAGTAACATAAAATCTACACATATATTAATGCTCACAATTAGTACATTTACTTACTATGCAAACTAATTTAAAAATTAATAATAAATATTTCCTTCCATCGGTCCACATCTCTGAAGACAGACACCAGCTACAATGAGAAATGAGTCGGCCTCACCGGTTTCAATGAATCAGTCCGGGAGCACGATAATAGAAAATGTCTGTTCTGTAAAGCTGTCCTGATGGTGAATAATATTAATTTCGGATAATCATCAACAAAAAAGGGTTCACAGTCCAATACAATGGAAAACAGCTCTGAAAAAAATGGTGCCCGGGAATCCCCTCACGACAATGTTATATTTCACTGTGTGAGATTCGTTTCCTTATGCGCGGTTACAGTTTTTGCCCACATGAAGGCAGTGTTTAGCCAAGTGGATTGAGATGTTTTACATTCGTATCAAAGGCGTACAAGACTCACTTTGTCGGACTTAAGAACAAATCGGACTTATGAATGGGCTCCCGGAACGGAACTCAGTCTTAAGTCGAGGACTACCTGTACTAATATTATTAATCTATATTTAAATGCTAATTATACTGCTTTTATAACCCTATAACTCTACGCATTTAGTATGTATTAGTCCCCCGTCTCGCATGCTGCTGCTCTGTGTCTCACCCTGTCTCGGGTGCGGTCAAGCTGCTCTCTCTGCTGCCCGAGCTCCTCAATGATGTCCGTTCCAATATGTTCGCTCTCAATGGCGATGCGCTGACTGCGCGCGATGCTCTGGCTGGCGTTGTTTAGAGACTCTGTGCCCTGGATCAGTAACGCTCGCTGAGCCTGCTGCTCAGTCTGAAGCCACACACACACACACACACACACACACACACACCATGATGATTTATTACTCTATGACTCCTGAACCACAATATCCAAACATCTTCCCTCTTAGCCAGCACTCGGTACAAATTTCCTTTTTTGTCCCCTTACACTGCGCACGTTCTGATCAGCGTAGACGCTGCCACGCATGCTGTCTCCCGTCCGCGAGGAGAAGCCGAAGCCGGTGTCCGAGGCATGCACGTGGCGCTGCAGCTTCCCCAGGTCTCTGTGGTAAAGACGTACTTTGGAGGACATGGAGTTCCTGAAGGCGGACGGGGCGCTGATAAGCTCCTGCTCCATATCCTTCAGCTGGGACAGAGATGATAAGACAAGGATGTGAGAGGACATGAGAAAGAAGATAAAACTGACCATCACTGAACAAGGGCTTAACTGTACATCAGACTGCTTTAAATTACACTCTGCTGCCCTCTACTGAATGTAATGAGATATGGCAACAGACTTGATACAGAACTCTCATTTGAAAGTGTCTGACGATGTGATTAAGTTCATTTGCAATGTTTTAAAATGTTTCAATAATGATTTTAAAATAACAGTCACTGACGTAATACAGGATCCAAAATTGAGAACATTACCCGTACTGGAATATAGGACTGTGATAGATGTGAAAAAGAGTGATCCTGGGGGAAAATCTTAGTCCAAAGAAATACTACAAAAAATAAACTAGATTTTTTTTTATTTGGTCCTGTAGATCGTTACAACCAGCCTTCAAAAATGGAATTTATCCATTTATACCACAGGTTTCTGTTAATAAAAGACGATGGAAATGAAAATAAAGAGTAAAAAAAAAAAGGAAATATGAATGTGTATGTCTTCGTGTGTGTATATATAAAATAATTTATATAAAACAATTAAAATAAATCGGGCAACAATCTGTTTAATATAAAGCACTTCTTCTTACACCTCCTCCTGACCCTAGTACCACTAAATGACACGCTTGCACGCTCTAAGAATTCTCGTTTCTATAGTAACGGCTGATTCACAGGGATTTGACTCTTCATACAAAGATCTGACACCGTGATGGAATTCGTAACAGTCAGGGGTAAAACTGTAACTTAGTTTGTTTATGTGTTTAGGACAGAAGTTTCCAGTTTTCTTTCGCAGATATACAGCATGATGCGTCAACTTTGCATAAAATCAGAGGAATTAAATATTTTGAGATTAATGTGTAATGAGATTAATTCTTTCACTAGAACAGCATACGGTATGAAACATAAAAGGTGTGCCTGCTCCTACAGACAGTCAGGCTTATCGTGTGTGTGTAACTTTACTTACCAACTCCTGTGCCTCTCCGTGGCGCTCATCGAACCCTCGCACCTGTTTCTTCTTCTCCTCTGAGGGCAAATCATTTATGAGATCATTCAAACACCTTTTTTTGTGTCTGTATAAATTATTCTGTGTGATGTTCCAGGATGCACCATATTTAATTTACTATATTTCACCACAATGCTCTTAAATTCTGCATTTGTCAGGAAGTGTTGTTTAATTTTATGTAACAGCAGCTCTCACACGCTGATGCACGACACATTTTATTAAACCATCATTTCTCTGTGACCAGTTTATTCAGGAGACATGTACAGCGGACTCTTCACTTATAATAAAAGCTGTGGAATCATCGATACAGTGAAGTAAACAGATGCTTATTTAGCATTAAAGGAAGGAGACTCTGTAACAGAGGGGTTTATGCATCCTGGGTTTTTTTGGAAACATAGCAGGCTGAATCAACGGTCCGATATCAGTACAATAAATATCGCGGTATATCACCGATAACCAGGTATCAGAACAGACCCAATATCTTAAAACGTACCGGTTAATATTTACTGTAATACATCATTTATAAACAAATCAGAATTCACATGTTGTTGTTTTTTTAACATTTCACAATCTTATATATTTTAGAACCGTAAGTATTTACCTCCTTGGGCGCGCGTGACTCGGTCAGAGAGCAGCTTCAGCTCCTCATACAGAGACCTGTACACCTCATGGAGCTTCTCAAACTCCTCCGACGACATTCTTCCGCTTTTAAACACTTAAACCCTACACTGTTTCTAAAACAACAAGTTGGAGTTGTTCAACACAAACATCAAGCAGAAATCCCCGTTTTCCAATATCCACTGTCTCTATCACAACATCCTGGAGGAACTTCACTTCCGGGGTTTGAGTAGGTGTCCTGTTCACTGCCTGCGTGAAAATGACAAAACAAGCACATTTAAAGCATACATTATGTGCTTCTTTAAAAGTATGTTAACGTTTTATCAATATAAGAGGTATACTAATTTCATATATAATTTATCTTTTTAGAAAGACAGAAAACAAACTTTATATTTGCGCAAAAACAATCAAGCACCTCAACTCGCACAGCAATGGATTGTGGGTTGTGTAGTTACAAGCGTAACATTTTGTTGGGTTTTATTTATTTATTTTTTTGTACAAATTGAAGAAAAACTATATACCTGACTAATATGTTTCTGAAATTTCTGAATAACAGAAAATCACGTGATCTACACTGCAGAGTTAAATCACTGGTTTATAATTCTCTATAATTTGTGATGTGCAATCAACTACATTGAATCAGCTTTAGGTTTTCGTAGCGCAGGTTTTATACAGATTGCAGTGTTTTTAAAAAAAATCCCACAAAGCGCCGCGCCTCTGAATTTGAACGTGCTTTTTAACGTTTCTTCGCTAACGAACACTCTCGCTCGCATCTTGTAATTTTGTATGGGATTATTTATTTGCTTTAACTTGCAGCTGCATCATATCAGCCTTTTAAACTCAGTTTCACTTACTTCCTGGTTGTAGCTCCGAATACCCGGATGAGACGGCGCGCTCTGCTTAGCCCAGAGGGCAATTTGACTACGGGCCCTTGGTAAGGGAAAACTACGACTCCCATGATGCTGTGCATGCGCTCATCGAGTGGGAGCTGAAAGCTCGCAGATGATCCATCGCACAGATTTATAGCTGACGGTTTGAACAGCACGCGCGCTACATTTCTGCGTTTATTCCCGTCATGATGATGATAATGATGATGGTGATCGTGGTGGGCACCGGGGTCGTGGCGTTAATCCTGAGGCTGATGTCGACTCACATCAGGTAGATGCACTGTTATTATCTGACATATTTATTTATAACAATCTCAGTAACTCACTGGCTCGTGCACGAGGAAGGGCCTTTAAATATCTCGTAATAAATTAAAGGTAATGGTGTTTTGATTTTTAAAAATATTATAGATTTCTTGAGTAATTTTTTTTCCTCCAAATTATTGCTATAGTAACCTCCCCCGCCGAATATAAATATGATCCGCTTTGGGAAACCGACCAATAAGAGCACTTCGCGGGCGGGGCTAATTATGCATGCGCAGCCTTATTATGCAGAACGCAATATGATTGGTTGCTGAGGTTCCGTGCGGTCGTACGATCAAGAAGCAGCAGGCTAATGAACAGAAAATCGTCTTTATAAATGAACAAACTTTCCAACACAAACTCTGAAACACAGACCCTTTATTTTATGAGTCATGTAGTCATACATAATAAAACTTTTCCCACAGATAAAATAAATACAACAGATCTGAAGTTTCACAAAACTTTGTTGTTCCTCGTCCCTGTTGCAGCAAAGATGAACGTCGTGCCTCTGAAATGTATTTGTCTGATGGTAGGTGGCTCAGTGGTAGGTTTCTTGCCCATCATGCAGAAGGCCTGGTTCAATTCCCATCTAACGCCCAAACCCCAGCCACTAGATGCAGTTCCAGTCCTAAGCCCGAATAAAATCGGAGGGTTGCGTCAGGAAGGGCAAACCTGTGCCATCTCCCATGATGCTGTGTAAATCAGGTGTTGTGCGAATCGATGGTCCGCTGTGGGAAACATTTCCCTCCCACAGTCCAAAGACATGTAGGTTAGGCTAATTGGCGTTCCCAAATTGCCCATAGTGTGTGAATGAGTGAGTGTATGTGTGTGTGTGTGTGTGTGTGTGTGTGCCCTGCGATGGATTGGCACCCTGTCCAGGGTGTACCCTGCCATGTGCCCTAAGGCTCCAGGCCCCCCGTGGCCCTGAATACAGGATTAAGCGGTATAAATGGTGAGGGATGTGGAGTATTGGGGCGGCACAGTGGAATAGTGGTTAGCACTTGTCGCCTTGCACCTCCAGGGTCCCGGTTCGATTTCCGCCTCTGTGTTTATGGAGTTTGCATGTTCTTCCTGTTGCTTGGTGGGTTTCCACTGGATTCCTCCCACAGTCCAGTGACATGCAGGTTCGGCTAACTGCCGTTCCCAAATTGCCCATAGTGTGTGAATGTTTGTGTGTGTGTGTGCCTTTTGATGGCTTGGCAACCTGTCCATGGTGTCCCCTAACTTGTGCCCTAAGTCTTGTTAGGCTTCAGGCCCCCCCACAATCTTGTACAAGATAAAGTGGTATAGATGATGAGTGAGTGAGTAAAGTATTGGGAAACATTTCAAGACACAATAATGTTTTATACGTCTTATCAGGATATCAGGACTGTATATGCTTTTATTACAAGACCCAGTATATGACATTTTATTCCAAACCTCATTGTATGTGTGTGTGTGTGTTTGTATGTAGGAAATATGCAGCAGGTGGAGTGTGTGTGTCCACAGCACGCCTGGACGGGAAGACAGTGCTTATTACAGGAGCGAACACAGGGATTGGGAAAGAGACGGCGCTGGACCTGGCTGCACGGGGTGAGAGACATAGAAATGATGCACTGTGACTGCTCATTAACACTAAGTTCACTTAGAAACACACAAAGTCATTTTAATCTAAACATGGCTTTGCTCTATTGCCAGGTCAGATATTGTGGAATCTTATAGTGGTGTGAATTAAAGACACATTGCTAGACCTTAGTTCTATCGGAACAAAAGTTACATATCAACGCTTTAATAGAAAGTTTAACTTGCCATTTAAAATCCTCATTGTGTTCGATATTAGAGTGATTAAAAAAAAATTCTAACCTGCAGGTGCACGGGTGATTATGGCCTGTCGGGATGTTGAGAAAGGTGAGGAGGCGGCAGCAGAGATCCGTACACAGGTGGGCGGTGCACAGGTGGAGGTGCGAGAACTCGACCTGGCGGATACCTACTCAATACGGGCGTTTGCACAAAAGTTCCTCCGAGGTGTTTATACACAAACACACATGCGCACACTGTTTTATAATTAGCAGAACAGAATTTCCCAGGACACACTGCAATCTGGTATGATTTCTCATCCAAGTCAGCCATTTATAACTGTGCCAAACTGTGCACTCTTGTGGTTTTGAATCTTTGTAGCTTTCTTTATTCTGCCAGCTTGTTTCAAACTAGCTAATTAATTAGCGTATAAATTAGTTATCAAGTCAATATTTCCTAATAAGTGCACTTCCTGCAAATGTCTCATCACTTTCTCTCATCACACAGAGGTGAGTCACCTGCACATCTTGATTAACAACGCCGGAGTGATGATGTGTCCTTATATGAAGACGGCAGACGGCTTCGAGATGCACCTGGGAGTCAATCACCTCGGTGAGAGAAATTTCTTCCTGACGTATTCAAAATAAATGTCTTTACTGTGGTGAAATTATAGAATCTTTATAAAAGCATAGATGCTAATCAGCATGTCCTGATCTTAGGTCACTTCCTGTTGACCTATCTGCTGATCGGGGTGTTGAAGCGCAGCGCGCCGTCCCGCATCATAGTCGTTTCGTCCCTGGCGCATTATTTCGGCTGGATCCGATTCCACGATCTGCACAGTCAGGGGAGCTACAACAGCGGCCTCGCCTACTGCCAGAGCAAACTGGCTAATGTGCTGTTCACCAGGGAGCTAGCACGCAAGCTAACAGGTACAAGGAAAGATAAATACATGATATAACATGATGGAGTCTAACTATTTAGCATTAGGCAACTCGTGTTTTATAAATACATTCCTGTATTGAAGTACTACACAATAAGGCGGGTTCGAGTAAAATGATTCTGGAATAAAGCATGACCTAACAGTAACTATTGTTACTGTAAGCACAGGGAACTTGATTACTTTCCATGTCCATACCATGTGACATCCCTGTGAATGAGCTGTGACTATCGAAGCAGTAATGTGTCAAAAGTAGTGCATTCATATAAACTTGTGACTTGGAGCTGTCAGAGCTGACCAATCAGAATGCAGCACACAACAACCCTGTGTTGCGTTTTTCTTTCTTTGTTGCACCATTCTTAATGCTGACTCTATTCCCGCCAGAGCTGAACGTGACCGTGAACTCGGTGCACCCGGGGACGGTGAGGTCCGATTTGGTGCGCCACTCCACGGTGATGTCTTTGATGTTTGCGCTGTTTTCCACGTTCCTGAAAACGGCGCAGGAGGGAGCGCAGACCTCCATCTACTGCGCAGTGGCCGAGGAACTGCACTCCATCACCGGAAAGCACTTCAGGTAGGGTGTATTTTTAGAAACAAACTTCATTTAGACTACACTGCGCTCCAAAATTACAGACACCCAACAGTTTTTTATGGCATTTTAAACTGAAAGATCATGATGATGAATGCAGAAGGATTGTTTGTGTGAAACTTTAACATCATATTTTAAAATCTAGTTTGTGGTTAGCTTCTCTCGTAGATTGAATGAAAAATGGAGTCACGTTTGAGTAATATGCGTTAATAAATATATTCCCTTTCTCAGTGACTGTGCTCCAGCCTCCATCGCTCCTCAGGGCCGCTGTGATGAAACCGCGCGGAGGTTGTGGGACGCCAGCTGCAACCTCCTCGGTATCGAATGGGACTGAGATCGCACTTTTGTCAGGCACAAACCCGTCACCACTCAGACGCACCATCTGTTCTGTTCTACAAATTTGCCAAACACACTTATTCAAGCCTTTTTTAAAAACTGGACCTGGGTTTCCAATGTTGTTACATTTGTACGTCGCTGTGGAGCATTGAAAAACTTCGAGTTTCATTTCTTTGTTAGAAATTTGTACATTGATTTAAGTCACATGCCTTTCACCTCCTCCCCAATTTAGCTGTTTAGAATTGTACTCTTTTTATACAGAGGTAAACGTGGTTTTTTACTACAGTCACATTCTGGACAACCGAATTTAAATATAATATATATATATATATAAAATGTGAGGAAGAGCTGTTATGATTAGCCATGTTTTCCTACTTTTCCTACGTATATGAAGAGTCACACGATGACCAGTTGTGGTCTGATTACATGTAACTATTTTCATAAAGATTTAAGGCTTGAAAGATTTTCTAGCTGTATTCAGGTGACTATTCGTCCTGCAGAAACCCAGACACGTATATTCTGGTATTGCTGTAATTTTGGGGACTGGATGTTCTGAAGAGCACATTAATGTAACAAACTTGCTCGCTGTTGTGCCATGTGGACAAACCTAGCTAATATGGAAATAGAAAATCACTTAACCAGGAGAAAATGTATTATAGACACTGCAAGTTGCACTTTTTAGGCATCCATGCATTTGGTGTTTAAAGTTTCTTTAAACTCTTTTTTTTTTTTTTTTGTCATTTTGGGGTCCAAACAGTTTGTCCTGTTTGTTTGTTTTTTTCTTTACTGGACAGACATAATAACTTGATTAGTCAAATATATGTGGTGTTTCATTTTGGTAGCTTACTCTGAACAGAAAAGCCTTATAAAAGCTATAAATTTCAAACAACTGCTTTACCAGAATTATGTATCAAGTTGACTTCAATTTGGGACCCAGTTTATGGACAATGTGATAAATTAGCTTTTGCTGTTTTTTCATCCCCTAACAAACAGACAATAGCCAATCACATTCACAATCAATGAATCACAATCAATTATGACGACTATAATTATGGAAATACTGAGATCATTGATAAGATTTCTGCTCAACAATGACACATTGTCACTTATGTGTATACTGCAAAAGAATTAAACAGATTTTAGAACTTATTGCTTCAACATGTGGTATTTACATACACGGACTGGATTTATTCTGAATCTCATTTATTCTGTGCAAAGGTCAGTGTAAACATTCTCTCGTATGATCTGACATCAGTATGTCCATAGAGCAAAAGCTTTAAAGCACTTAAGAACTGAATTATATAATTTCCGGGTGATTAAAGACAATCGGGGGAAAAGAAGACAATGTAAATTAGTGGATTCTGCGTAACAGATATTAGAAACTTGTTTAAAAAGACCTTGTCATTATATAATGAGTCTGATGCAAAATGTGATTATCTCACACACACACACACACACACACACAACAACCGGAAAGATTTTGTTCACGCACAAATAAACTTGACAAATTCAAAGACAATGCTAATCATTTCAGTGAGATTTACAGTCTGTATTGGTTGTATAACAGATTAAATATAAATTATTTTAGCATCAGAACATTACACAAGTACTTTAAACATCTGTGCTGTTTGCAAAAATTCCCTTATTGTGTCATTTAAACTTTTTACTAATGCCCTCGCCCAGAGGAAGCATAGGTCCTGCAGTATGACTACATTAGATTCATGACATTCAGGTTAAAACCAGAGCATTGGAGAGCACTGTAGTGGTTAAACCAGAGCATTGAAATGTGTTCCTCATTTCATGAACAAACTGTAAAGTGTCCACGTAGAACCCAGACCAGTGACCATTTCTTTCAGAATTTCCCCAACATTGTAGTACACCTCTACCAATTAGCCGTAACAAAAAAAAAAAAAACACTGATGGGTGACGTGAATAACATATATTATCTCATGACAGTCAAACCTGTCAAGGGGTGGGATATATTAGGCAGTCAGTTCATGAAGTTAATGTGCTGCAAACAAGATACATGGGCAAGTATAAAGATCTTAGTGACAATGTCTAGAGGACTGGGTCAGAGTGTCTCCAACACAGCAGGTCTTGTGGGATGTTCCCGCTCTGTAGTGGTTAGTATCTCCTAATATTGCTCCAAGGAACGATAACCGGTGAACCAGAGACAGTCGAGCGCTACCAAGGCTCACTGATGCAATAGTCTGGTCTGATGCAATAGAAGTAGCACAAACTGCTGAAACAGTTCATTCTGGTTCTGATAGAAAGGTGTCGCTAAACACACAGAGCATCACAGGTTGTTGTGTATAGGTGCGTGTAGCTGCAGACCGGTCACAGGGCCACGCAAGCACCAGAACAGATCCGTGAAATAATGGAAGGTCATGGCCTGGTCAAGCAAGCGAGCGGACAGAGCCACAAAAGGGACTTGGTGGTTTTAATATTATGGCTAATCCGATGCGTGTTTATTTATGCACGAATAGGTTCAGTTGTGCCACCTGGAATATGACTGACTGCTTTTAGTTAAGCTCATGTTAGCATCCTACTGATATGTTCTGACAGGAATCCTGGCAAATTTGTTTAGATTCGTTTCACAGAATGGTATATGATAAAATCCTGTCACAGATTAATGCAGATTCGCTTGCTAGCTAGACTTTGACTTAAAATCCTACCAGAAACTCATTCTTAATAACTCAAAGACTCAATTATTCTCTCAGGTATCTTGCAAGACTAGCTTCACGTTAGCTGTGCAGAATATGAATAGAAAAGTCTGTCAGAAATCCTGTCAGGTTAGTTCAAGGTTTCCATCTGACCAGAGTATGACTTAAGGTACGGTTAAAGTCCGCTTGGTTAGCTCATGCTAGCTAACTGCATGAAATATTAATGAAAATGAATGTCCAGAAATCTTGTACAGTTAGCGCATCTTTGCTTGCTAGCCAGAATATTTCCTTATACAGTAGTCATTATTCCCTTGTTCATGTTTGCTTGCTAAATAACAAAATATGTCCCGTGTCTGAATCCATTGTCCTCCTCGATACACTACATCTACATGATTCATATAATTGGCAAACTGAGAATGAAGAGTTTTATACTGAATACAGAATCTGCTCATCAAATTAAAACGGTATAGTATGAAATATCTGAATGGTTTAATTCACACAAGCCAAGACACAGTGAATAATAAGGAAGCAGTCTGTTTATCTGAGGTAGCAAATTAAAAAGAGGCTAATACGGCTGCAAAAAGGTTTTTTGTTTAGTAACTGACCACTATTTATTGAGCCCAAACTCAGTCATTAAAGGAACACGCAGCATTTCCCTTACGTCAACTATATATGATTAGCCAGGACAATAGCCCGCGTTAGCTTTAGAATGAGCTACAGTACGAAACGGTTGTCGCTAACAAGTAATAGAACATTATAGGCTTCGTTAAGTTGTTCCATGCTTATGAAAATGTACAAGCGTTGAGAAACATGGTGCGGCACTTAAAATAGTCTCAGCTACATCAGAGCCTGTTAAAATCTTTGGCCTAAATGGTGTGAAAGAAAAACAATTATATAATAATATAGTTCATCTTTATAGGTTCGTTTTTTTTAATACTGACTTGTTTCAGGAAAAAGTTTCTCACGGTTTTCTCACTGTGAACGTTCTCAAACGGTTTTCTCAGGGGTGTTTGTGGGTGTGATTTGAAGTGTTCGCTTCTCTTACTTTTCTCTTAATTATCTTTCTTGGCCTGACTGAATCTGTAGTAGGGAAAATTCTGAGTAAGACATTTTTTCCGGTCTGTTCACTTTATCTATCCATATGAAAAAAGTGCAGTAAAAATGTGAGTGGTTTTTAGATAAAGTAATTCAATGCCACAGTTGTTCAGTACTGGCTTTTGTAAGTTATATTTCTCTGTAATAAACAGTAACGTACCTACTATGCTGCCAAAGAGAAATTTGTATTCCTCTTGTGTAGGCATGTACAACTATGGCACACAAATAGGGGTGGGTTATGGATTTGGGCTTAAAGTCACATGACCTGATCATGTGACATCAGAAAGCATGTCGGTGATTCACTTCCAACATTTCACAAACCTAAACCGCCCAAACAGTCAGCCTAAATCAGCCTTCTGAAGCTACAGTCCATCGGAAATTATGCCTCCGATGCTACCTGTTGTTGCCATGGCGTTTCCGTGAAGCCGGGTCCTGGTGTTCCGAGAGCCACTGACGACAGATCTCTTGCATGATGGAGTCGCTTGAGGTTTCGGCAGCCTGGAGGACATCTTGTACGAGCAAACAGGCCTTCACGGGGTCCAGCTTCACCGCCAGGAGGTACGCCGCCCTTAGCTTACTGCACATCAGGTACGCTTTTATCTGCGCAAACACAAACAAAACAAAACGGTATTTATATTACAGGTTATTATTAAAGCAATATTAACATTTGATAAAAGTAAACTGAAGAAAGATTACTTTATTCTCTGTTGATTTGCACTCTAAAATCAGAGACTCCCACTCTCTGGCCTGAAATAGAGCAGATCATAGAGAGGCTTTCATTTATGTCCATGACAACAGTAAGGAGGAAAAAGAACTTATATCTGTTTTGTTTTCATACAATTATACAGTTATGCTGTTTTTTATAAAATAACCCCAGTTTGAGGACATGTTTTTCGTCTATTCCAATATAATTTCCAGGTAGAGCATTGATCTATAATTACAGTGCCATCTCTACCTCTCCAATATTCTTTAGGACTTTAATGAAATTCTGAGGAATTCTTACTCACATCAGCAGGGTTTTTGTCCGAGGCCGTGATGCAGTTAAGCACAATGGTGTCGCAGTCATGTTTAGTGGCAGTGCCCGACTCACTAACGCACTTCAGCAGCTGGCGAACAGCCTGGTACTCACGCAGGCACACCAACCTCTGACCAACACGAATGTACAAAGCCAGAGCATCTAACTGAAAATCCTGAACATACACAGAGGGAGCGAGAACGAGAGAAAGAGAGAGAGAGAGACACACACAGAGTGACTAAATAAATACAGATCTGTGTATTAGACTGAAACCTTAGGTCTAACTTGTACAGTAGACGTGAACGATGCAAGTCGTATCGTCTTACCTGTATGACGCGATAAGCAATGCCGAACCCCTCCTCAATGTTTTTGCCCCCTAGCATCACCTACAGAGAAAGGAGACAGAGGTAGTGTATGAACATTATACATCAAAGCCAAATGGTCAAGTCAACCTTACATATCCTTCCATACTGCTTTCTACTAGGTACAAACTGAACTTTCCTAAATAAGAGATTAAAAGGGCGGACGGCTCACCCTGCAGGCCACGTCCACCTTCATGGCACTTTCTCCAAAAAGAGTGGGCGGGGCACTGTTTCCTGTAGAGGTGGGACTTGTCACAGTTCTAGAGGAGGATGAGGAGCTTTCACATCGATGCAGAAATCGTGTCACCTCCAGCTGCAGCATGATGGTGTTCATGTGTCTAAACCGAAATACAACACGACAGTGAGTCGTCGTGTAACCGAACAGATGCTGAATACAAATGATTACGGTCAAGGAATTCCTGATCTTGCTGATTTCTTAATCCACTTGAGATGTCTGACCTGGAGACGTCGCTGGAGCTCATTCTTTTCCTGAAGGAAGAAGATGATGAGGACGAAGAGGAAAAGGTTTTGCGGCGGTTCTGTTGCTCCTGTAGGAAGGCCCTCAGGTGCTCTTTGGCACGGATCAGCCAGCGCTGGTGGTCGCCCAGCTCAACATAGGAGTGAGCGCCGTGTGAGAAAAAGTGGATACACGTCATAGCTGCTCGTACGTGGTCCTGAACACACACACACACACACACACTTTCACAAATTTTTTTTTTTAAACATTTCTAGCATTTGATCAATTTGGCACATATGATTGGGTTCATATGAAGCTAGAAAAGTTCCATTTCTATTCAAATGTGTTTCCAGTACCATCATGAACTGCTGCAGCTGGTACAGGGTGTGGAAATGACCCTTGCGCTGGAGCATTTGGCACGCTGGTATCAGGTATCGCCCCCAGCTTTCCAGTGTGGCATCCAGGCTCTCCAGGAGCCCTTGCAGGACGCCCAGTCGCCCTCGTTCCAAACACGGCTGGAGTATGCCCTCCAGAAACACCTCTTCTGGACATTCCTGCAGAGCCAAACGCAAAAGTCTCCACCCAAAAAGTCATCCAAGAAATCTTTTCAATTCATACAGTGACTTGTATACCTTTACACCCACGTATTTCTGAAGAACAAGTTCACAATAGCGAACAGAACCCATGATACATGACATCGTTAGATGGTGTGTATTGTGAGTGTAACCTTGCTGAGAAGATAGGTGAGAGCATCTTTCAGGCAATCATGGCGCAAGTAAAAGGAGATGAGGCTCAGGTGTGTTCCGTAGCTCATCAGATAGTACACACACTCCTGATGGTGTCCAGAGCGCTGCACCCGGCTCTCCATCCGGTCCAGCGATGCCGTATCACGCAGCGCCTCCTCCAGCTCATTCAGGGAAGCCAGGATGTCGTCATCTGCTGTCTGTAACAAAAATGCACACACATACAAACACTAAGAGAGAGTATACACTGAAATACTAGCAAAGAGTTTATTTCTATATGATGAAAGATAAGAGATGTTTAAAACAACATAGAATTAAATAAATACAATATTTAAAATGCCCCATGTCACCAGACATCTGAGTTTCTCAAGCTTATGTGGACTCGGATGACTGAGCTGAGCTGTCTCTGTGCTCACCGTGCTCGCCGTGAGTCGGATGCTAGACTCCAGGTGTTGGACGATATCCTGCAGCAGACGTGACCCCAGGTTCAGCTGGTTTCTGTCCACTGGAGCTTTCAGGCAGCGGGCGAACTTCTCCCGGGCTGCGCTCAGACAGCCGGCCTTCAGGAGCGCCATGCCCCAAGCGTGCCACACGCCGCTCGGGTCCAGACCGCTTTTTGTGGAGACCTGAGAAGAGAGACAGAGATAGGGAAAAAAAACCTGCATGTAAACAGATGTAAGTAAAGCTACAGTAAACATCCTCACCTCCACAGCCAGCTGATAATATTCCGCTTCGAGCAGCTGGTTCCTCAGGCGTGCCACTGCCGTCGTCTCCAAAATGTCGTCCAGAGATGGGATGTACTTATAGTTAGCACTAACCAGGATCTTTAGCACGTCCACCTTACTGATGTAACTGTAAGCAGAGAGAAAGAGAGAGAGAGAAATTAATAAAAAACAACACATCAGTGTATCAATGTGCGTGTGTGTGTGCGTGTGTGTGTGTGTGTGTGTGTGTGTGTGTGTGTGTGTGTGTGTGTGTGTGTGTGAGTGTGTGTGTGTGTATGGTCTGACCTGTCACACAGAACCAGGTCCTGGCTGCGTCCAGCTCTAACAAACATCAGCTTAGCACTGAACATGAGCTGCTGCATGATGTCAGTCAGGAGACGAGCGTCCACCTCAGGATTGGTCAGTTTGTGTGAGATCGAGCAGCAATGACCAATCAGCTGGTGACCGCAGGCGGCGTGGTCACTGTGAAGGGAGAGGATCGACACACACAGGGACGCACTGGGTGCCTGACACACAGAGGGACGGCAAAAGAGAGGGAGATCAAAAAGCTTCCTTAGCATTGACAGACAAACAAACAACAAGAAAGAAAGTCAGGGATATAGACAGATATACAGACAGACAGATATACAGACAGACAGATATACAGACAGACAGATATACAGACAGACAGATATACAGACAGACAGACAGACAGACAGACAGACGTATGAAGGGTAATTTTGGACCTGTTCATAGTAGAATTCGCTGTATATCTGCTGGTTCTCCGCTGTGTTGGGACTGAGTCTGAACTGCCTCTGTGGAACCTCTGGAAGACTGAGGACGCCTTCCAGCGCTGCGTCACCCGAGACTGGACTGCCTGCTACTGGAGGTGAGGCATGTTATACATTCACATCACACTACTCGCTCAGCTGCATATCTGTTCAATTTTCTCTTTTATATGGAAAAAAAAATCATTTCCACTTGTATTCAAAATGCAACGATATTTTTCTCAGTGAACAAGTGGAAGATGATCGTGTCAGAAATGGTCAGTGTGGTGAAACATTTTGGACTGAATGTGATACCTTCTGCCTGTTCCAGCTCTTCATCCAAACTGCAAAGACATCAAGATGGGGTGAGAAAGTGAGAAAGCATGAGCAGAATGTCAGAGTACCTTTATATATCGTACAGGCAAAATTAGGATTCTTTCCATGCCGGCTTCTAGGGCTACATTCATGGCAAGAATCCGTTTGTTATTCAACATTGAAACTAGATAAAATGTTTAAGATAATTTTTTTTGCATGTTGAACATTTTTAGTACAAATGTTTGTGTAACTTTTTTAATTAAGTCCTATCCTACATCTTGTATACATGACTTGATCCAACACAGAAGGTATGTTTTGTTCCAACATCATGATTTATTTCATGCAATTTTGTTATTTAAACATTGAACCCATTCGGATTGCCATTTACTTTTAATGTTCATTAAAGTTAGTATAACTTGTGTATATGCACAGATGTGTGCACTTACGCTGTGTGGAAGAAGCTGTAGCACTGGTCACACACTCGGACAGCCTCCTCACTCCCCTCCACCACCATCTTCCTGCTGGAGCAAGCGTGACACACCAGTCGGCCGCAGCGTCTGCAGTGATGCCGGCGGTTAAACTGTGAGAGAGAAAGACAACGGTTGGAGAAAGACTTCTTCCTGTTGTTCCAGCTACTCTTCCTACTACTCTTCTCGCTAGGCCTCACCATGGTGAATCGTTCTCTCTGGCAGACCATGCAGATGTGCCTCTGGTGGTCAGGAATCCAGTCTTTACGCTCTGGCGTTTTCTCTGGAGGGGTAAACATGGACGAGGGGCGGGACTTCTTCCCACCCGAACCTCTGTCTTGGTCTTGGGCGGAGCTAGATGGAGTATGTATAGGAGTGCTGCCTGCACAGAGGACCAACAGCAAAATGCTGACACGTTTGAGTATTACATTTCAGTTTGGGTTTAATCAGTCTTGTAGTGGACCAGGGTTTTGGATCACCTTGGCAACAGACTACTCCCCTTGGTGATAATGGCTGATAAAGTGCCCCAACAGCCAA
>QNUK01000480.1:165015-385015 GCA_013621035.1 Clarias magur | reverse complement strand
GTGCGAGTGTGTGATCCGGGCTCGAGTCACTGAGACAGAACTGCAACAGCTCCAGACACCTGTCAAGAGGCCACTGCTCCAAACCCTGCAGCGCCACACGGGCTCGCAGCTCCCAGTCCTTCACCCGAAACAGCTGTTCTGTACCGTACTCTCCTGCACACACGCGCACACACACACACACAAATTTAAAGATTTAAAATTACTTGTTACAACTGCTAACAAAAATTACAGCCAAGTCTTATACAAAACTCTCATCTCTTATACATTGTATAATCTCTCATATCCCACATTTAACCCTTGTGGTTTACAAATTATTATTGTAAACAAAGAGACGACAACTTGTACCCTCCAAAGTGGTGCAGGCGAGCAGTCTGTCCCGTAGCGCCCCCTTCTGGCTGCAGTTCTGTGCATAGAGGTCCAGCAGGCCCAGAGCTCGGTTCAGGTCTCTAGAGCTCAGTGCCTGCTGGAAAGCTTCAGCCACCGTCGCCTGACATGTTCCATCCTGAGACCCAGAGAAGAGCACAGCCACTGTGCCACACTTCCTGCTCAGAGCAGCTCCAACACTATCCCCAATCTCAGGAGACAACCCCAGCACGGGAGATGCCATGTCCTCTAGGAAGGCCTTGAGGATAGGGAAGGACGCAAGCAAAGCATCGGCTTCTTTTGAGATCTGCTCCAAATCCAAGGGGGCTTCTTTACGTGAAGTGCTTCGGAAATACGAAGGCAGTCCGGGCCATGCAGAGGAGGCCACACGGGCAATCTCCACCCGGCTCACTCCGAGCAATGCCAGGACGGCGACAAGCGGAGAGCGGGATTTCAGAAACGACAGCGCAGACGGCGTGAGAAGGAAAGACAGTGCAGAGGATGATGATGACGATGACGAAGATGAGGACGAGGACAAAGACGAATCTGGAGAAGGAGGAGAGGTGGAGAGATTCGGAGAGGCGCTGGTTTCCACCGACGCCTCGGATTCTGAGCTGGGTTCAGAGACCGCCGGGGGTTCAGGAAGGTCGAAGGAGGGAGTTCGCTCCTGAGCATGCTGATGGAGCAGCGAGGCGATGCTGGATGGACAGAAAGCTCCTCCGTCTGCTCCTGCACTCTTCAGGGAGGCCGGGAACCAGAGGGGGAGCGGATCACAGCAGCGCTGCACTATGACCTGCTGCACGTTTACATGCAGACCCTCCTGATGCAGCAGAGACAATAACCTAAAACACACACACGCACAAAAGCAGGCTGGTAGCAGATCTATAATTATATATCATATCATATCATGTAAGTAACAGGAAGCACAATATGATATGATTATAATTTTGAATGCGCACATACTCCAAATAAATCAGACAAAAAGAACAAATAAAGAACTGTAACGTACTGAACTACATGAAGTCCGAAAATAAAAAAAGTAAGAAATTTTTGTTTGGGGTATTTTTTACTCTTTTATATTGTTAGTAAATATGTAGCATATTTGTTTACAGTTTTGCTCACTAATACTTATTCATTTGATTGTTTTTCTTTTTAGCATTTACATTTTTTTAAAGCAAATAATTCCCTTTTCTGTTTTGCAGCTCTTTGCCTGCGGCGATGTAAATAACAGGAATCAGATGTGTACAGTATGTTGTACCTGTCGGGTGTGACCTGCCTGTCGAAGAGCAGGTGTGAGAGGAGCTGTTGAGGCGACTGCAGCAGCACTAGCAGAGGGTTGCCCAATTTCACTGCTGAACTCTGATCTGAACACACACACACACACACACACACATAAAGAAGGTGAATATTATGGTTTACTACACACCCTTAAATAAATGTAATAAGGAATAAAGTTCTGAGTCGCATTAAAAAGCTCACCTTCAGAGCCCAGGCTACGCACCACCACTGACGCCAGCATGTTGATGTAATCCAGGAAGCTGCGCATGTAATCTGGCCTACAGGCAGCAGCATCCAGATCGACAGGGCTCAGCTGGTCCAGCGAGCGCAGCAGCTGTTTCATAGCAGATCGGACAGGATGGGAGTCGAGCTCTGACTGCTTCAGGCCCGTCTGCTCCAGCAAAGATGCCAGGACCGAGCTGGCCGACTGACTCTCCCCTACAGCAGACGATCAGAGTGAACACTAGAGGACCATAAGCGGTTTGGCATCACCAGACATATTATTCCATTTTATATCATCTTTCTACATAGAAAAAAAAAAAAAACAGGTCTGTCTCCCTAGTAGTCTAGTTTAGTATCTAGTAGTACCGTGTAGTTTAGTGTTTATTCTGTCAGAGCTGCTGTGCTGTACGGTTCTCTGAGCCGAGATTTAATGACTAAATTCGGATTTTTATTTATATAACCTTCAAGCCTGGAGGAAAACATTCATCTCTAATTGTATTCTTAAGACCTCCGTTATATAATGTTGTTTACCCCAACACTGTTAACTGCATTCTCAGAGAGCAGAAAGGACAAAAAAAAAAAAAAAGAACATTATTAATTTATGAAATAAATGTCAGGTTCCTTTCTAAGATTAAAGCAGAGCTGCAACTCTGCTGCATATGTTCTGGACTGGTCCAAGACTTTACATGTTCTGGACCAATATTTTTGAGACCTTTTCTGAACTATTTGGAGAATATATAGTAGAGCCATCTCCATTTATTACACTGTTTGGTGTGGCCCCCCAGAAAACACTAGTCTTAACCAAATAAAAATAAAAATATTGGCTTTCTGTTCCCTTCTGGCTAGGAGACTAATACTGACTAAATGGAAAGACCCTGATCCACCAACATTTAGCAGCTGGATAAGGGAAGTGATGTTCTATCTTAAGCTGGAGAAAATTAGATGTACAGTTAGACGGTCTACTGACACATTTTTATAATATATGGCAGCCTTTCTTAACTTTTGCTGGGGGCATGAACGCTGATAATTACGCTGTAAAGGAAGGTTGTGGGGAAGATTACTTACGTATGTTATTATTTGTATTTTATTTTTATGGACATCTGATTGTTATGGCATCCTTGTGTTTATCTGATGTTGGGGGGATGGGGGGGGGGGGGGGGGGGGGGGGGGGGGGGGGGGGGGTTGGTTTTGTGTTTCTCTTTTGTTGTGTTTTCTTTGATTAGTTTGAAAATAAATAAATAAAAACTTTGATTAAAAAAAAGAAGAAATAAATAAATGTCAAGTTCTAACCAGCCATGTCGATGGCGGAGGTCAGAGTCTGCAGTGTGACCTCAAGGTGTTGGACGAGCGTGAGCTGGTTGGCTATGACTTCCTCAGTGAGAGCCGAGTGAGTACAGAGGAGAACTTCCTGAGCGCTGCAGCCGAACGGAGGTATGACTCCAACCTCCTCTCGGTTAGAGTCTTTTTACAGAGAAAGAGAATTACACACACAAATTTTATATATACACACACACACACACACACACACACACACACACACAAAGTCATGTGTAAAAGCCACAGCAGCAATAACCTGAAGTAATCATTTCCTGTATGACCTTATCAGTCTCTCATATTATTTTGGTCATTCTTCTTTACAGCATTGCTTCCGTTCATTGAGGTTTCGGGGCATTTGCTTATTCATGGCTCTCTTAAGGTCTCAGCTCCTCCCACAGCGTTTCAAGTGGTTTGAGGTCTGGACTTTGACTCGGCCATTCCAAAAGCTTTATTCTTTTATTTTTCAGACTTTTCAGAAGATTGTTGTGCTTCTCATCTTCGTCCAGTTTCGACTTGGCTTTAGCTGTCAGACAGTTGGCCTCACATTCCCGCTAAAATACTCTGGGATGCAGAGGAGATCATCGTCATGGCTTGACAGTGGTTATGATGCGTTTCTGCTGAAATGCTGTTTGGGATCCACGTTGATCTTACTGGTCCGTCTTTCAAACAAGTCCAAACATAGTTGTTCAGTCTTCTTCTGACTGCGCTGACTTTAACGTTCAACTCGCTCAGTGAGGCCGGCAGGTTTGAAAATGCTTTTATAACCCTTTACAGATTTATGTCCAACAACAATTGCTTCTCTGAGGTTGATGTTTTTCCCTCTTGGCCTTGTGCTAACACGCACTGACTGTGGCATTGCCTGCATGTTTTTTTTCCCCTTTTGGCTTCATTTTTGTTAAATAAATAATAGCATGGCGAGAAAAAGTTAGATGTTGTTGTCTGAGGTTGTATTCGCATAATACTGAGACCCGCTACGATCTGACGATTTTTATTCTGTTTTTACACAAAAAGCATAAAATTACAAGAGGAATCACTATTTTTACAGATGACTGTATATTTTTTATACCAGTTCTGGCTGAACGAGTTCCATCACACAAGTGGTGATCCCCTACTGGAATGTTTAACTGGTCTTACTCCACGTCCCAGGCGTACTTATAACTATTAATAACACTAACTGTGGGTCTGGAGTACTGATGAGAGAGCATCTGCCTGTATTGCTGGATATCACTCAGGCTTTGCCCCTCGTGCCCACAACCGCATCACAACCGTGCTATATCCAGTGATACAGCACTTCCTCTCGCATGATCCTTTTTAAAAATATATACATATAGCACAGTATGATGGCTCGTGTACCTGATTTGGGTGGCCCTTTGCTGGTCGATGTCCTGTTGAGGATTTTACTGATCTGCTGCAGTACTTTAGGGAAACCGCGAATACCCTCAGAATGAAGAGCATCTGGGTACAACATGATGCCTAGGGAAAAAAAAGAGATGATAACACTTGTAACTTCTGTACAGCACACTTGACCACATGCGCGCACACACACACACACACACGCGTACACACACGCGCGCGCACACACGCGCGCACACACGCGCACACACACGCGCACACACACGCGCACACACACGCGCACACACACGCGCACACACGCGCGCACACACGCGCACACACGCGCACACACACGCGCACACACACCTCGACTCTCCAGAGAGGCATGCAATCTTCGCTCAGCTGTCTCCAGCAGCTGTCTTGAGCTTTTCCACAGCTGGCACTGGCAGCAGGCGAGGTCAAAAGCGGCCATGCCAGTCGGACTCAGCTCCTCCAGCAGGGGGCGCAGGGGGTCTGAGGGGTCAGAGAGAGGGTGAGAAAGCCAGTAGTTCTCCTCTAGACAGGCCAGGGGGCGAGAGGAACTGCTCAGGAGGCGATCGGCCACGTCGGAGATGGAGAAGAATGCCATGCCTGAAGGACAGAGCGAGTGTGTTTAGAGGGTCACATCACACACACCGAATGTCTGATTCGGAGTCTGAGCCATATTATAACGGTGCCTGCATACCTGCTGCAGCTGCGTGGCCGATGCTCTGCAGAGTGGATCTGCTGCTGCTGCCCACACGACTCCGACCCGGGCCCGTCACCCCGACTGATCCCAGACCCTCCGTGGAAGACGAGAGTGAAGAAAGAGACTGGCTCTCGATCTTCTGCTCAACCTGGGCGAGTTCAGACAGAACCTCATGGTAGCGTTCCATGAAGAAAAGTTCCCCACAGCATGGTGTGTTCTCCAGTCCGAACATCAGCATCACCTACACACACACACACACACACACACACACACACACACACACACACGTAGTATTAAACAAAACCAGTTAACTTGTTATAGTAATCTTCTGCATGGTGCTGCTGGGCAAAGAACAGTGTGCAGGGAACCTGATGAGCCTCTGCATAGTTTCCTCTGCGAATGCAGGAGATCAGGAGAGACTCAGGCGGAGAGAGCATGGAGGGAACAAGCCAGCTGTGAGGTCCTCCACATCCACACATCTCATACTCCACACACACTGGCACAGTGCCAGCGCTGCCATCTGAAATATTCAAATAAATAAAAATGAAACTCCTTAGTAGATTTTATTTATCCAGGTACTCCACAGTGCAACCTGGATAAATTGCTGACCTTTTATCTGCATTCGGTTAAATGATACCATTAACATGTTTTATTCATTTTAATACCTAGATAGCCACAGCTAAAAAATAAAATAAAAGTGACAAACCTGAGACAATTAGATCAAAGCGGGAGGATGATAACACACTGTGGTTTAGGAATGAAGCTTATAAAATCATGTGTCTGTGACTCCAACCTGAAGTGCTGGTGCTGATCTCTCCATTCTGACGTTCTGAGGTCAGGCGGCGTTCGGAGGGCTTGCGTCGCTCGGGACGATGGCGATTGTATCGCTTCTTCTTCCTGGCACCAGAAACACCGCTGCTGCTGCTACTACTACGTCTCAGTGAGGTACTCAAGCTCAAGCCTAGGGAGGGCAGAGTTACACTACCTACACACACACACACACACACACACACACACACACACACACACAAAATAATTTAAGTGAGGGAAAATAGTCTAAATAGTCATCTATTTAATATACTGCTTATTACCTAGGTTACAGCAACTCTGATCAACTTTAAGCAAAGTAGGTGTGGCCTAATGGCCTGTCACATTTATTAAAAGAGGCGTGGCCTATGTACTTGTTAGTTAACGGAGACATGCCCTATGTGCTTGTCAATTTTATTAAAGGAGGTGTGGCCTAGGTGCATGTCCGTTTTATCGAAGGAGGTGTGGCCTAGGTGCATGTCCGTTTTATCAAAGAAGGCGTGGCCTAGGTGCATGTCCGTTTTATCGAAGGAGGCGTGGCCTATGTGCATGTCCATTTTATCGAAGGAGTCGTGGCCTATGTGCATGCCCGTTTTAGCGAAGGAGGCGTGGCCTATGTGCATGCCCGTTTTAGCGAAGGAGACGTGGCCTATGTGCATGCCCGTTTTATCGAAGGAGGCGTGGCCTATGTGCATGCCCGTTTTATCGAAGGAGGCGTGGCCTATGTGCATGTCCGTTTTATCGAAGGAGGCGTGGCCTATGTGCATGCCTGTTTTATCGAAGGAGGCGTGGCCTATGTGCATGCCTGTTTTATCGAAGGAGGCGTGCCCTATGTGCATGCCCATTTTATTGAAGGAGGCGTGGCCTATGTGCATGTCCGTTTTATTGAAGGAGGTGTGGCCTATGTGCATGCCTGTTTTATCGAAGGAGGCGTGGCCTATGTGTATGCCCGTTTTATTGAAGGAGGCGTGGAATCACTTTATCAGATAAAGATTATATTTTGTCTTAAGACGACTCCAACATAACCGCTCATATCACTTCTACTCAACATTTTGATTTCATCAGACAGAAATGTTCTGAGACTGGGTTCGGGTCCTCCAATGCAGGACACGTAAATATCATTGTAAGAGAGAGTTCTGACCAATGTCCTCTCTTTTATTTATACAGTATAGATGCATCAGATGTTTGTTAACTGAACTGTAAGAAAACAAAAACAATACAAAAACCTCTACAATAATCAGGAGAAGACCATCATACATGTGTTATCTATCTGAAATCTAAATGGTTTCAGGTGACTCACTGCTTGCGGTCCCCTGATTGGTTTTGACGACCTGCAGCCTCCACTGAGCCTCTGCCGTGTGTTTGGAGAGCCTCTGTAACCGAGAGCTGAACGTCTCCATTGTAACCGAGCAGCCGAGACTCTCACAAAGCTCCGCCTCGGCCTCCAGCGCCCTCCCGAGGGCACACATTCCCTCCAGTCCCTCTCTGAGGAGGCGCAGGATTCCCTCCATCGCACCAGTGTCCAGCATGAAGCCACGGCAGGCTGACGTCGTCTGAGCGGACTTAACACTCGGCACACACTCTGCCTTCTCATCTCGCTCTTCTCTTTCACTGTTCTCCTCTTTGATCTTGTCTTCGCTGCTGCTGCTCTCTTTCTTCCCTGTGCTGTAGTGAACTGGCTCGGCAAAGTCAGAGTAGCACAAGAAAAGGAGGGAGAAGATGTTCTCCAGGAGCTCCAGGCGAAACATTGTAGGGACCGCTTCCAGGTAGAGCTGACACTCTGACAGGTAATGCTGAAACAGGGACGAGTGACCTGCAGGGAGAAGTTAGCCTCTCATGTAAGGTTGCCATGGCAATGCAAATTTCTGCTCGTGGTTCTAGGGGATGCGCAGTGGTTACGATAACTGTTCGATAACTAATTATGCTACAAAATGGGTGTTATATGTTCAGGCCCATGGTTAAAAAATGGTTTTACACTTGTTACCGTACACACCTTCAGCCTGCTCCTTCTGTGGTACATGCACCGCCGCGAAGTCAGAGCAGCCGATACGCGTGTTCACGCACACAGCATAGACGGCGTATTTCATGGCACAGAAGCCCCTGAACATGGTGACGTTGCGCTGGACGCAGCTGCTCGGTGTGTCTCCAGACGAGGCGTCTCCTTAAAAACAGTATCAAGCATAAAGCAGAGTCAGGTGTTCCTGTGTGCTATTGAATTGGGGATTCTGATTGGTCAGAGGGGCGTGTGCGTGTGTGTGCGTGCGTGTGTGTGTGTGCGCTACCTGCGGCCTGAAGCAGCTCCAGCACTCTGTGTTCTTCATACTTGGCGAGAGGAGTGAGTGAGTGCAGCACATAGAGAGCAGAGTGATGATCCAGGTTGTGCAGCTGAGACAGCAAGGCCTCATGGGAGATCTCACTTTCAGACAATTTTATAAACAATAGTCAGAAATAGAATTCGAAATGCAAAAATTATTTAATATTATTTAATAATATATATTATATTAATATTAATTATTTTGATTGGGAATCTCTTCCATATTCTGCTTAATTCATTTTCCAATGAATCTCTCTCTCTCTCTCACACACACACACACACACACACATGGTTCTCTGATGGAACTGTGCAAGTGATGATTATTATTATTATTATATTTTTATTTACTTTTTCATGTTTATCTTCAATTGGGAATCTACAAGCCTAAAATTTTTAATCAGTCAGTCACAATATTTATATAATGGTCTAAATGGTGTGTGTGCTAGCTTGCATACATGTGTGTGTGTGTGTGTGTGTACTCACGGGTTGTTTTCAGCACACCACTCCAACACCCTTAATTGAGAGGACAGGATGTTCGCAAACTCGCTAAGGACAGCGTCTTTGGCCTAGATACACAACACACACACACACACACACACACACACACACACACACACACACGCACACAAGTAGACAGTAAAAAGTGCCAAAAACATTATCCTAGATATGATAGACAAAAATCATTTAACCCAAGGCAAAGTATTTAAGGTGGAACATTAGTAGTGATGTTTCAGTGGTTTAAGTTTCAGACTAAAACTGAGATTTTGTACCAGACGACCCAGCGAGCCCTCAGCTGCTAAGATCAATTTTTTAATTCACTTTGGATAAAACTGCCGGCCAATTTAGTAAATGTGGATAAACGAACATACTGGCGGTCCACCTTAAATGTACACAGGCTACAATGGTGTATAATAAATATTTCTAACATTATTGATTTTAGCCTTTCACTACAACACCTTAAAAAAAAGATCATATGGTTTATCTGTTTCCTGTTTTACACATTCTCACAGAGATCCAATCTCAATTTCAAAGTGAAAAATAATTTGACAAATTCCTAACGAAAGCAGAAGAGTTGCACATTATAGTGCAGGCCAATATCACACGCTCAGGTCTGAAGGGTTTCCACCATGTTTTTGTTATGTCCATGTTAATGCACTTGGTTCCTGACCTGCTGCTGGTGCAGAATCCTGAGGAGCCCGTGAGCCGACTCGAGGCTCTGGCAGTGTTTCCATCCCAGCAAAAGAAGGAGGCGGGACAGTGGCTGAAACTCCGCCTCAAGCAATGCCTCAAGGTTAGAAAAATCCTCCTTTTTTATTAGGTCAAGCCCCGTGACCTACCGACAAAACCAGAGAAGAAGTGAACAAAAGGCATAATAACATAAACATGATATTTTATTTATATAACTTCCTAATTTACAGAATGTTAGAAACCTTACTAAGCTGAGAAGAGGTTTTAATGCTGTGGCTGTTTGAAGTGCGTTTCACAAAATGCTCAAAAGGGAGAGTGAATGAGGAAATGCGTGAATAAGAGAAAGTGTTCAAGCAGACAAGAGAATGTGAGTAGACAAGGGAAAGTGGGTGAGTGAACAAGAGGGAGTGGATGAGTGGACTAGGGAGTGTGGACAAGTGACCTAGAGAGAGTGAGAGAGTGGACAAATGGATATTGGAGAGTGGATACAGGGACACGGGGTGAGGGGTCTTACCAGGACTTGCTCCAGAAAGTGCTTTCCACTGCTCAAACACTCAAAGTAAATGATTTTCCAAGCTGCATGACGCTCACCATGACAACACAGTCCAAGCATGAGCCTCTCTGCTTCCGGTAGGTTCACTGACACACACACACACACACATTATTAGATAATACGTCAATCCACTGTGTGGTCATGTGGATGTTCTGAGATGTAAGCACAAAGACAGTCACAAGTGATGGCCAGACACACATGGTGTGTGTGTGTGTGTGTGTGTGTGTGTATACATAATGTAAGAAAATTACCACAAACTCTTACTTCCCCAAAAGAAACAAATTAAAGAACTAAAAAACTGAAAAGGGAAACTGTTTCCTGCATGATCGAGAGAGCGAGAGAGAGAGTGAGTGTGTGTGTGTGTGTGTGTGTGAGTGTGTGTGTGTGTGTGTGAGTGTGTGTGTTTGAGTGTGTGTGTTTGAGTGTGTGTGTTTGAGTGTGTTAGTCCCTGTCACCTTGTGTGTTTGTTACTTCTTGGAGCAGTCTGGCCCTGTTGAGCCGCAGCGCTGTGGCGCAGTATCCCATCAAAAGGGTGTGACTCTGAGGTCGGAGCAGGCACCCCATCATCCTCTCCTCACTTGGAAGCCCCTCCCTTGCCTGCCATAGCCCCACCCACAGCTGCTCCAACTCTGCTGCTGTGCACGGTGCGAGAGCCAGAGCACTGCACACCTCCTCTGCCCATCCCTGACTCCTCTTGCCCTCCTTCTCCTTCATGAGGTCCAGGAGATGCTGGAGGAAGACACTGGATGCGTTGGTGTGTTTCAGGAAGCAGAGCAAGGCGTGGGTCAGACGCGGGCTACGCTCAGAGAGGAGGGAGCGGATGGAGGAGAGAGCAGCATCACTCAGGGGAGGAACAGAGGGAGAGTCCTTCGGTTCGACGCGCTCGGACTCCAGGAAGGCCTGATGGAGTTCCTGAGAGCGGAATAAACCATGAAATGTTAAATGGCCATGAGGCATGGCGTCTTTTGTCGATGCACTTCCAAAGAACATATATTTATTACAATCAAGATGAGTATTAAAGTAAGTGTGAGGTTCACCTTTAACACAGAATGAGGCACTTCATCTCCAAGTTCTTCTAAAACCAGCAGGAAGGCCAGTTCTCTCCGGACTGTGGGAGACACCTGCAGGACAGCAAGGAGACATGATATGATATGATATAAACCGATGTACAGAAGATCACCTGAGAAGTTTTCATTTGAAAGTGCACTTCACCTTGTCTTTTGCGTGTTTCTCCAGCACCTGCAGCCAGAACCAAGCAAGTCTGTGAGGAGTTCCCACTGTCTCCCACCTACAAAACCACACAGTGAAGGGGAAGACTAAAGCCACAGCCACAAGCCACCTGCACTAAACCTAAGCCAGAATCTCTGAACGCTAACACGAGTGAAACTGAAAGGCAAATGAGAACAGCATGCTGCTGTCAGAACATGAGGAGATGCGACTCACGCAAGTTGATATGGCTGTGCGATCACTGCGGCCATGATGTCATCAGGATGCTGCGGCACATCCCCTGCAGCCTGACGGAGCTGTCGAACACAAGCAGCAGCCAGTTCCCACTCGCCATGCCTTAAACATCGCGTGTAAAAGACAAACAGGTCCTGCACAGAACTCTGCGCCTCTCGGCCGAACGGATGCATGCTGGCGAGCTCTTCCAGGTGCGTGTCAGTTTTAACCGGGGTTATCGCTCATCTCATCTACACTCAACACAAAACATATGCGAAACAGAGGTCATGACACTTCACATGGCCATTCTCATAAAGTGATATCAAAGTTGATTTCTCGAACCCTTTAAAAAGCTCAGTTAGTCACCAATGGACTTAGAGAGCAGCACTGTTCCGAGCTCGTTTTTGGCCCAGACAAATGACAAATAGAACTAAACAGTGAAGAAAATCTCCTTATACATCGAAAAGTTTCTTTGCATCGCATTACAAATTAGAGGAAAAGTACAGATCTAGTAACGCTTGGAAAAATTGCTGATCATGGCTTTAAGTATTTGTAAACATTCAAATACTGATTTACCTGAACAGATCAAAGATCAAAGAGGGAGATCAATCGGAGATATCAAATAATTAAATCAGAAGTAAAATACAGGAACAACACTTAAGTGAGCAACTTTAAACAGGTCCAGTGATTAAAAGCTTGATTAAATGCTTTATAAAGAATCTGTGATCAAGCATGACAGATGAGCTCTCACACCTCACATGCCCTTTATCCTACAAAGAAAAAGAAAAAAAGAGATCAGGAAAAAAAAATCTCTAAATAAACCTGATTTTTTCACTATAAAATATAAACACTGCTATTTTTTCCCCACTGTACTGTAAATAATAAGTTAAGTGTCAGAGTTTTATACAACTGTTTACAAAACAACATCCTAAGTTGACTTGTACAGCTGTTATAGGTAAGAACTCGTGGGCCTCGAGGATGTTTATCATCTTAAAGCTTTGTTACTTAAAGAATAATCCGTTAATAGCAGCACTTACGGTTTGTTTTTGTCCAGAACTGGGTTTATAGTCGGCGCCTCTACAGCCGAGCTACTTCCACCCCGCGAGCTCTGCCGCCATGACAGCCGCATCACGTGACCTAATCAGCTGATCAAGGAAGTGACTCATGGGTTGCCAGATTTTTCTCAGTTTGAAGAAAATATATTTACAGCACTTTCATTTCGTAGATTAAAAAAAACAATTTTTAAATGCGCTGCATTTCAACATTTTGACAAAAATAATTACGCGTAAATATATATAATGTTTTTTTTCTGTGTGTATAAAAAGTGTATATATATATATATATATATATATTTTTTTTTTATTAAGAGACAAACTTCATGACTGTTATAATTTATGATGTTATTAATCCGGTTTATTATTATTTAATGTAATAATAATGTATATTATCATGAAGTACTTCTAATAATAAAAAATAATGATGATGATGATGATGATTATTATTATTACTACTATTATATGTACTAACAAATATAGAATTACATTAATACAATTTTATTTTTTGAATAATGCACTTGTTTGCAAGCTTCACATTTCGTACATAATTAACCTTCACTCCAATCTGGCAACCCTGAGAACAAAGGTCACAAACTTCATCACCCTTTGTTTATGTTCACAATTGATTAGTTTAAATTATTTGTTAAAGGTTTCTAAGAAACACAACAAATCCAACAACATATCCACGTGTCCCAGGTTTCCTGTTTTGTTACATGTGCTGAAAATCTTTCAGTGATTTTCTCAACTCCACGCCTGCAGAAACAGCGAAGTAAATAAAGTGCATTGTTAGTAAATTGGAATTCGTATGTTATACTTAGAGGTGTTGGTGTTGCTATAGGCAGGACTGTGGCGTAAATGTTAGCTCTGTCGTCTTGCACCTCCAGGTTTGGGGGCCTTGCATGTTCTCCCCGGGCTAGGTGGGTTTCCTCCGGGGATTCAGGTTTCCTCCCATAGTTCAAAGACATGCAGATTAGGCTAACTGGCATTCCTAAACTGCCTGTAGTGTGTGAAGAAGCGTGTGCGTGTGTGTATGAGATGGATTGGCATCCCATCCTGTGTGGACCCCGCCTCGTGCCCTATCAATTAATTATTAAAAAACTATCTAAAAATAGAGGTAGCGGAGTGTTTTGCTGCATTCTCACATCACAGAGTCTGGATAATAATAATAATAATAATAATAATAATAATAATACAATCTCTCTCTCTCACACACACACACACACACACACACACACGTTGTGCACTGTTTACCATGAAACATTGCGACACACAGCCCCATTTCGGAATCTGCAGCGCATCGTCACTACAGCCAGCCGGGGCGTTGCCAGGGAGACGGTCTCCGTGGAAACGCGGGCGGGCCGGTGAGACGGTCTCCGAGGCGCGAGGCGGCCCAGGCGGGGTTTAAGAGGAGCTAATAATAATAATTAGAATAACAGAGTTATTGTGTTGTGGTTATTATTCTAATCAGGAGGTTTGGACAGGAGGCAGTATGGCGGACACACCGACACCGCGCAGTGTAAGTCTGCCTCATTCCTCATCCTTTCTGCGCTCGGTTTATTTCCACCCATCGCAGTGATGAAATTGCTTTATTCACACTCACACACGCGCACGCGCGCGCGCGCGACTGCACTTTCACATGATCACTCAGAAATGCTTCGCTTTTCTTCAATATTGTTTTGAAATGATTTTTTTTCTCTCTAAGCTTGTGTCCAGTGATGGAGCCGCTGCTTTGCCGGATTTTCCTTCCACATTATTGACTGTGTGTTCACTTCTTTTGTTGTTGTTTATTGCTTATTGTTGATCTATTGTTTATTAGATTTTGCTTTTCATCGCTGTTTTTTCCTTATAGTTTTTTTTTCTTTTTTATCATGATCATATCACCCGTTATTGCTCACTGACCTCTGCTATTCCTTACTGCCTTTCAGCTTTATTGTTCTTTTGTTAAACGTTTATTCATCATTTATTGCTATTGTTCATATGAATTATTGTCCTTCAGTTATTGGATTCTAATTGGAACATTTCGGGGGTTTTTTTGTTAGTTTTCTATTCTATTCCAAATGATGTTATTGTTCATGGTTTATTGTGTAACACTGGGCACAAGGAATGAGGAAGACACCCCTGACGGGATGCCGGTCTTTTTCAGCACCACACACACACACACACACACACGCACACACACATTCACACTCGTTTACAATGAACCCAGAGAACAAAAACAACAACAACAACAACAACAACAACAACAAACTGAACACAAGAAGAATATACAATATAATCGTATCATTTCTTTTGTTCGTTCATATCAGATTAGATTCAACTTTATTGTAATTGTGCAGAGAACATGTAGTGCATAATCGGCCTATTTACAATGAATAAATACAGTGTGATTATACAAACAGAAGATGCATTTGGTAATAGAGTTATGGTATGTACTGTATAGCGATACCATAATGTACAGCTGTGCAACATTGTGCAGTGAATGTGATGATGTAGATAATAAAGATATGGAATATATATGTGATGGTGTACAGTATAATACTGTGTTGTGCAGAACTGTGCAAAACTTGCCGTGTCTTGAAGATTACATGCCTAAAAGTGACAGGATATACATACGTACTGTACATGTGTGAGGTCTTATTTGTACAGTATATACAGAATAAATACGGGTGGAATATACAGTAGTGCAATAATGATCATAATAATCGGTGCTGCAAAGATGCGTAGTGGTAAAAACGAAGCAGAACAATATAAACAGAGAAAGTGACCGTGCAGTGATATGTCAGCTAACAGACCCTGATCAACTGTTCAATGCGATAACAGCCATAGATGGTTTTTCTGTTTAGTTATTTAGATTTGTGTTAACGTCTAATTTAATGGCTGTTGTTTCCTGATTCTGTTATTTGATTATTCGGTAACGAGCATGGGATGCTGTTAATTTTCTGGTTGATTTTAGAAAACCTTATCTTTCGTTGCTTGGTTGCAATCTGGCAACCCTGAAAGCAAAGGACACAAACTTTTTCATATTTATGTGCAATAGAATCTTCCATCATTGGTATGTTAATTGCTTCACATCTTAGTGATTTGTTTCTATTTTGTTGTTTTTAATGAGAATAATTGTTGTTTTCTTGTGTAAAATGTTTGTAATGAATTTGTCCTCCGTGTGTCTATCTGCAGGAAGAGGGTTATGTTGGACAGATTAAAGGAGGTCTGCGTCCTGCTATGAGAATCGTAGTGATGGGCATCATTCACAAGAAGCCAAAAAGGTATAATCTCTCTCTCTCTCCCTCTCTCCCTCTCTGTCTCTCATATTCACATACACAAACACAGAGATCCACAGCACATTCCACAGGACAAACTGCAGCTGTGGGAAATAATGACTTGTGATGTCTGTCCACACAGCCAGTCGAAAAAGGCCATTTATGCATGAGTACATTCGTGTCGCTCTTTCTGTAATTCCCAGTCATGATGCGAGTGCCAGTGTGGGAAAAAAAGCATGTCCCATGAAGATTCCTTCTTGCCAGATGTGAAAAGAGATTCTTTGTTGCTTTAGCCTTATTTGGGAAATAAATGCAGCACTCACTTGTTACTAAAGAAGGATGACAAGAATTGATGGCAGTTCATTTATTCTAGTTTATTAAGTGTCTAAGTTTAGTTATCTGAGTTTCTGCTGAGAAATAAACTCTTAGATATAGACATGAGAACAAACAAGAAACATTGACAGATTGTTGCCATAAATAGTGAGCAGGGTGTGTCCTTCCGCCATGTTGTAGTATGATGGTGACGTTGTCCTGCCCACCGCGAGGAGAGGGTGACGAGGAGCAGGAGGGTGACGTGGGCTTGCAGATGACAATCAAGTTCATGGAAAAAGCCGTGGTCCGCAATTCCCGAGTCAGTGGAAAGTGGGGGACGTCAGAAAACATCATTTCGTTCTTCCCTTTTGCTGCAGGAGAATCTTTTAAAGTAAGTATTTGTCCCATGTCATAAAAAGCTGAGAGAGCTGCTGTTACAGAGATTTTTTCAACACCTTCGAACTAAACAGAATCCAGAATCCAACCTCTCTCTGTCTCTCTCTCTCTCTCTCTCTATCAGATGGAGATTGTGTGTGAGCACCAGCAGTTCCGGATCCTGGTGGACGGTCAGCCGCTGTGTGGATTCACACACAGAGTGACCCAGTTGGCTTCTCTCACGTCCCTGCGTGTGGGTGGAGACCTGCAGCTCACCAAAATTGCATGAAAAAATCCAAAAAAAAACACACACACACACGCGCACACACACACACACACACACACAGGCACTTATACGATAATTGCAAACTATTGTTACCGAGTTTGTTTAACAAAATGTTCCTCCTTTAGTGACCTTTTACCCTCTGCACTGACACTCCGTCAGGAAAAACACACATGCAATCTGATACAGAATGTCATATCTTCCAAAGCTCTAACGGACTCCTAACCGCTACAGCCTTGACCTTGACCTTTGGCTCTTTCGTATTCCAACTGAAGTGCCTTGACAAGTGTGTGTATATGAGTGTGTGTGTGCGTGTGTGTGTGTGTGTGTGTGTGTGTTGGGGCTACACTGTCTTCACACAGGCAGTAAAAATGCAACCTCAGAAAGCTCTCTGAGAGATTTCTGATTTAATATCTTCTATGGTGCTATAGAACAGGGTGGTGTGTGTGTGTGTGTGTGTGTGTGTGTGTGTATCGAAATTCGCACTTTTAACACACACACGGATGTTCATGTATGCTGCATTAAAGTTCGCCTGAGCATTTCTCTGCCTGTTCGCATTACTCTAACACAGGCCATGAAACAACGTGTCTGATTGTGATATAAAACAACCCTCGTCTCTCACAGTACGTTTGTCTGAATTTGATTCAGTTTGAAGACAATAAAAGTCTTTTTGCAAGTCACTAAGATGTTGTTGTTGTGTTACTGGTCATGACTTACGCCACTGACTCTAGAGGAACGGTCTTCAGGGACGTGACATGAACAATATGTATGAAGTTGCATCATTAATGTGCTTCATTATTAACGTCTCCACTCTGCCAATACGCTACTTTTTACTCTATCGCACTTCTTTTAAGCGTTACAGTTATTCTTTATACTTTTCACACTTCTTTATTTCTAAAAACTACTAATTTTAACAAGCGGCCAGTTTTAGAAAAAATCTTTTCTAAACTGCAATTGTTTTGAATTAATGAAGATTTAAGCCTGAATTGATTTTTGATCAAATACACTAATGGACTGAAGGAAATTTCAAATCCAACTGTCACTGATGATGTCACACTGAACCGACCAATCAGCAGCTTCACTTTAAACTCACCCTTCTTCTTTTCTCACATTTTTGTCAAGGTTATTTTTTGGCGGTTAAACTGCTTTTTTGGGATAATTACTACATCCGGTATATTATAGAGGCGCCGATTTCTATTTTCTATTTTAAACATTTAAAGAAAACTAACAGAAGGTGTGTAAATGTGACTTTTCCCTGCTGCTTGTGATGTCACTTCATGTCAACCAATCAGTTAGTTCACTTTAAACACACACACACACACACACACACACACACACACACACACACACACACACATTGTGTCCAGTCTTATCATTTCTCATTTTTGGACCTTTTTGTAGCCACAGTATTTTTTCAAAGAATAGTTTCCTCCTTTACTCTTTGTTTCCTTCTTAAATATTTTGATTTCTTTTTACACTCGTTTCCTTAAATGTCTTTTCTTTGTTCCATGTTTCGTGCTCTCTTTCTTTATGACTCCCCCCCCCATAATTTCAAATAATGAACATACACACTCATGATCCAGAATAAACAAAAAAATTCTTTCTTTTCTTTCTTTAAAAGCATGTCATGTTCTTTCCTTCTCTCTCTCTCTCGTATTATTTATTATACCAAGCTTAATAGTTTTTTATTATAAAAATAAACATATACACCGAATATTGATTTCTTTCCTTCTTAATTTGTTTCCTCTTTAATTATGAACAGTAACACTTTCAATCCCTCTTCAGGATTCCAAAGAAAAGAAAAATTATTAAAAAGGACGAGGCTGCTCTCGAGTATACAATAAATATAGTTTATTTTACATGATAGAAAATGGACATGTGCATGTATACCACATCTATACACCACACTATATTTGAACATTCTGCACTTTTTAGCTGATTGTATTAGTATTTGTTCATGTATTAATAGCGTGCACTAATTTATACGTTTAGTGCTTTACATCTTGGAATTTAAATTTAATACATCATTATTACAATATGGTATAAAGTGATGAGGAAACAATATCAGCACATGCCTGTTTTAAAATTTTCCAAATAAAAGATATTAAATAATAATAAGAAGAATAATAATAAGAAGAAGAATAACAATAATAACAATAATAAAGCTTTGCTTGCTCTAAAAAATGATGTATTACAGCAAGGAGTTGTGCATAAGACCAAAAAAGTGCTTAGATTGAGAATAAGTTAAAGAAACAGCAGACGGTGATCTGTAGAGAATGATCACTGCACATACAGGCAGTAAAATATCTGTCTTGACTTGTAAGAGAGCCGGGAATGAAACTGAATCCGAATTTAAAATCCCGCCAGCAGGATGAGCTTCAGCGTGGACTTCAGAGTATCCCTGCTCAGGAAGAACAAGTGCTGAGAATCCTGAAATCTGTCTCTCAGGGCTGCGCCATCATGTGGCTTGTGATGGTGTTTAGAGGAACGAGCAAAGCCCATGAGCTGGATCTGAATGAGCCGGTGCTGAGCTTATTGTTTCGTGGAAATCAAATCCATTTTGAACTTTAAATACCTCTGGAAGCCATATCGTGAATATTGTGCATTGTAATACTCAGGGCTCCAAACCACGCCAGCATGATCACACAGGACATCTAATCATCTAATCTACTGTAGGTGTGAAAGCCTGAACGCACCGCGCCGCTGCTGTTTTTTTTAACATAATCACGTCTTTATGTTTGCTGCTTGATGGCTTCGATCCACTCCATCTTCTCCTGGTGCGTGGGGGCCTGGATGAAGTAATGTCTGTCCGTCTGAGTGATGATCTTAAACAGGTTCCCCTGGACTTTACCTTTCACGCCTGCACATGACGAAACACACAGCAGAGTAAACTCTCAGCGACCTGGATGAAGACTGTAGCGCACGTCTAACCTGTCTGAACATGCAGCACAAAACTACAGCGCTGCAAAACATTACTGTTACGCTATAATGACATTATGGTGACTCAGCACACACACACACACACACACACACACATAGACAAAAACACACACCTGAGGGTATGCCATTGTCATCCAGAGAAGAAATCAGACAACCGCGTAGTGAGATCCCGCCGACTGGAGTGATTTCATCCTGAGGAATGAAGTGGACGAGTCAGTACACAACCATCAGCAACAACAAGAAAACACACAAAGACTCGCACTCATAGTCTGCCTGAGTTAGGGGGAAAAGAAATATCTCCCAAGATACATTTTTATTCATCTATTATTCCATTTTCATTTCTGTGTTTCATTCTTCTTTTTAAAACAAAACCAATTAAACGTCATCACTCCCACCTTGCTCGGGTCGTAGTAGTGCAAGAACCCTGGCTCGGACCTCAGCACAAAGAGTCGCACCTTCCAGTTCTTCACGTTGTGTCCCTGCGACACACACACACACACACACACACACACACACACACACACACACACACACACACACAGTGAGCAACAGACTCACAAGATGGTCGCTCCCTATCTAATTCACTCTTAGATTTGATGATGATGATTATGATGATGATGATGATGAAGGTCTGATTTAGATTTAGAACCGGACTCTAATGACGTCGTCTCTGTGCCTGTTTTTCTCACCTGTTTCACCAGGTATCCTCTCTTCTGCACTCTTCCACTCAGCTCCACCGCAGACACAGACTTCTCCGACTTCACACTCCCCCTCTTCTTCAAACTCTCAGCCTGATACCACACACACACACACACACACACACACATAGTTAAAAAAACAACCTTACTAGCTCCTTACAACTGCTCATTCCTGCTAATATAATGATAACAACAACATTCAGAGAAGAGAAATGAAACATACGAAGCTGTAGAGAGCCGAAGAATCATCGAGAAACTGTTCTCCGAGAGCGGCGTTCCTCACGGCGGCGACACTCTTCACTCCCACCGCTCTCACACAGCCTTCATCCAGCAGAGCCGACGCCAGAGTCACGGCCTCCACCCGGGTCAGAGCCAGCTGAGTGAACACCAACCAGTCCACTACAGCCGAGCCTACACACACACACACACACACACACACACACAGAACAATGCCGTGAGCATCTCACAAACATTTATACTGTGAACTGGATTAAAAGAGACAAAAGAAAGTGTGTGTGTGTGCGTGTGTGTGTTGTAAGGACACAGACCTGAGAAGCAGTTGATGTAGGTGCTGCCCTGCTCCACATGGCTGCTCATCTTAATGCCGCTGTGAACATCATACATGGAGTCCACCACCTGACTGTTACACACACACACACACACACACGCATTCACACAATTTAGGATCGAAAGTTTTCATTTAAACATGTCCAGGACCAAAATAAATAAGTGCACCCCTAATGGTTGGCATGATCTCTATAGTATTTGTTCATTCTTGTGAAACGTTTGGGGGAAACTCAGCTCCTGTTCATGCTTACTGTACGTTACTGCAGCTATAAAGAGCACGCAGCTCGAGATGTTCAAGTGTTTAAGCAAAAAAGCGTAAACTCCTGTGTACTAGACGATGTCACACAACTCCATGTGTTACAAACAGCTTTCCCTCGGCCTGTTAAAGAGCACCGACACTGGAGACTCCTTCCTGGAGAGTCCAGTATTCAGCCCTTTCTATAATAATGATAATGAAAGGAATGTGAATGAGTGAAAGGAGTGTGTCGCTGTGTGTTATATCACTCAGATGATGTGAAGTCGCTGATCCGACCGGGCTGAAAGCCGCCTCACCTGAGGTTAATTCTGTGCAGCTGCAACGACTGTGAAGGTTTGCGCGCAACCGGAGACGGAGTGTTTGTGTCACCAGAGCCGAGTCTCCTCGCGGCCACGTCGATCTCGGCGGCCCACTCGTCTCGCTCCTCCCGAGAACACGCCTCCAGGAAGTACTCCTCTGACGATTTGGTCTTCAGTCTCAGAACCAGCTAGAGGAGACAGAGGCACCTGTTACAGCACTGACACTGGAGACTCCTTACATAAGAGAATTCATGAGCATCACCATGTCTAAGATTATACTGTTTCAGTTGTGAGGGATTCGACTCAACACCTTCTGACCAATGAGGAATTCAACAGCGCAGGACTCTGGTGTAAAAGTTTTGAGGCATCTCCTTTTTTGTTGAATGAATGTTTTGTCTACCGACTCACTCTTTAACTACCGAACACAAGCCACAACAAGCTCGCAATACAGAACACACACCGGGTTACTGCGGTGATCGAGTGAAAACAGAAAACACACATGGTGTCCCTGGCAAGCTGGAGCAGATTGAATACTGATTTAATACGATTATTTATTGAATACGTGGGACTTTACCAGCCTGCAGCTGTGAACTAGATGGGACAAATCACAGAGACAAAGCCGACAAGTCTGTCCATGTCATGCAATGCAACACCGAGTTACACACTGCACAGGACAAGTCCTCAGGACGAACCTTCATACAGCTCGTTCATCTTAAACTTGAACATGAATAAAGAAGCTTAGGATCGTCCCAGAGTACCGAATGTGAAGTCTAATCGGTAACAGGACACTACGGGTCAAGTGGCGGTGTCTTACCGGCCTGTTTTCATATTCCAGGTACGGACAGGTGACCTCACAGCCGTGTAACGGGATGCTCCCTCTGTGGCACGAGTCACGTTTCCCGCCCTCGTACCTGTAGTAAAGCAGCTGCTCGGCTTTCAGCACGAACCACCGAACCTTCCAGTTGTGAACCACGTGACCCTGGTGAGAAAGTTGAAAAAATGTAATGATTTGTCAATTCTGGCTTCTGATTGGTCAGAAGGTGTTGATTAAATGTCTGATATTACAGTAGTGAAGCTGCGAAAAGAATAATAATGACTTGTTTACAGGGAGTGTAATAATAATAATAATAATAATAATAAACATAATAAACATAATAATGATAATAATAATGTAAAATCCTTAATACAGTGAAATTGGCTTTCGTAAGGAGACGTTCATTTAACATATATTTATGGAAGAAGTCTCCAGTGTCAACAGTGGAGTGTAACAGACTTTCCAGGACAGATTCATGTGACAGACAGATTTCTGGTCTTTTTAATGTAAATATTAATGAATGAATGAATGAATCAGCTCACCTTTCTCACACCCACTGAACATAGATTTAAGAGGAATAAAACACTTCAGATATACTGTTATAGGAAAATAACCAGGTTTCAGGGTGGAACCAGTAACTCTACTTCATCACCGATTGCTTTTCTCTAATAGCGCGACACAAAGTGTTTCATTATTTTATTCCTTTACATATTCATTTCGTTTCCAGTAGAAAAAACACGACTCACCCTTTTGACCAGAAAGCCTTGTTTAAGGACAGAGCTGTTCTGCGCGTCCATGGCTGATGATTTCTGCTGTTCTGACAAACGGCTGAGTTTTTTTTTTATAGCCAGGAGTGGATTTCGTCATCACTCCAACACGCCCTACACGCCTCAGGGCATAGAAACAGCTTCTAGGGAGAGAGAAGTGCAAACACAGGGCAGGAGTGTCGGAAGTGCATTCCTAATGTGGGAATGATCCACATGTCTGAGTCGGTCTCCATCCACCAGCCTGTTCCTTACACCAGAACTCTTATAGCTTTATTCAAACAAAACACACGAATAATCATAAAGCTGTCTCACGGGCCCAGATGTCACCTGAACCTCACGAGTGAATGAGCTCCTGATCCGGGTGTAACGTGGACACGTGTGATTCACACAGGGTTTAGCGGACAGGCTTTAGTTTTCACATGTCAGGCATGTGGGTTTTGTCCTCATCCATTAGTCTTTTTCACATTGACAGTTTCGGGACACGGCGTTAAAATGCACCTTCACGTCACACACTTGTCCCCTGTGAAACTGACGTCATTTCTGACCAACAGCCGTCCACTGTAAGCTGCTCTGTTTCTGTACAGTGAAACAAGTCCAAATGATAAATGAAGTAAGCTTTGATACGTTCAAGGGAATATAATCGGACAGCTAACGTCGTCTTCAAATGTGTTCAGCTAACCTGTGACCTGTGACCGGAAGAGAGGGTTAGCATTCCCATGCCACCGGCTAATGCTAACTAGAATCAGGCAGCTGTTTGTGTCACACACAAAAGGTTTAAAAATAATAATAATAATAATGATAAAACTAGGAAGAAAAAGTGTAAATGGATGAAGACCACATCAGAACTTCACGTCACCAACACCACACAACCCCCAGGAAATGTTCTTGTTTTAGTGAACAATAGACAATAGGGATTTTCTTCACTAGATTCTGGTTAATAGCTCAGCGCTCAGGTGTCCCGACTGAAGCACTAGGTCAGACAGACAGACAGACAGACAGACTGACAGACAGACAGAGCAGGATTTCTTATGAGTCATGATATGAGTCACAGACAGACTAATGGCGGTGTCGCAATCTGAGTCACTACAGTCGAGCGCAGGGTTCTGGGTGACTCTTCAGGGAGATCTCGCAAAACCAAACAACACCATGGTAACAAATGAAATGAATGAAATAAACAGTAGGAAGTCATCTACAGTATATTCTAAATACTTCATATATAAAACACAGTGAGACAAAAGGCTTTTGTGTCAAAAGTATTTATTTTACTGTATTATATATTTTATATTATATATATATAGTAATAATAAAATAAAATATTATAATATTGATATTTAAAAATATTATATTACTAATATTATATGATAATATCATTATGAAAATGTTTATTTTTGTCTTAATTTATTATCAACCTATTAACTAATTTGTTGTTATTATATTTATACTTTATTTTTAGACTTTTTATTATTATTTTATTTTATTAATTAATAAACGCTGATTTAAAAAGATGTTTTATACAAACACGATGAAAATATGTATAGAAAAGAAAATCCTTCAAAGCATTTTAGCATTTCTTTAAAAAAATCTCTAAAAAATAATAATGCTGCCCTCTAGTGGCGATAAAAAATCCCGCCTTAAGGTTGTTTAAAAGCACCGCTAGGCGGCGACAAAGACCTGCAATAAAATTCACAGAGCTTTCGCTTACAATTGCATTAAAGGAAAACACGTACAATGTCCTTCATAGTAAAAAAAAAATGTAAATATCAAGACTAATAAAATTGTATTGATTTACTTGTATTTTTTAATAGTTTTTTTTTTGCCTTACTTCATTATCAACCTATTAACTTATTTATGGTTAATTGTAGTTTATTCTTTATTATACACTCTATTATGTTTTATTAGATTATATTATTTAATAACGACTAAGATTTTTTTTAAATATATTGTTAGATAAACAAAATGACGAGATGACATAAGGATGAATAAGAAAATATTTTGCAGTAAAATTCACATGGCTTTCCAGCGCTTTTACTTACAGATATGTAAGCAAATGAGACACATAAATGTCCCTTATTGTCAAAAAAAAAACTGATATCAAAACTAATACAATTTTACTGATTTGCCCGTATGTTTTAATTGGTTTCTGTCCTTACCTTATTATCAATCTATTAACGTACTTGTAATTAATTATATTGTATTTTTTATTTTGCACTGTATTATGTTATATTTTATTATTTAATAACGACTAAGACTTTTTATACAAAAGCTATGACAATAGAGAGAATCCCTAAAAATTAGAATCCTTAATTGAAAAAAAACTATTAAATGATGCCCTCTAGTGGCGACAAAATAATGCGAGCGTTGTAATTAAGTAAAAGGACCGCTGGGCGGCGACAAAGAACCATTATGGGGATTCCTGCTCTGTGTGTATGTGTGTGTGGTCCTTGGTTTGGAATTCCAATCCTGCACAAAAGGTGGTGATCCCGGACACAACCCTGATCCTCTTTTAATTAAAGGTCCTCTTGGGGACACATACATAGACATGCATGCACGCACAGCTGTGACCATTGAAAATAAAAGTGTGTGTGTGTGTGTTTTAGAGGACAAACAAAAGTCTTGTGTTGACCTTCTAACAAAGCTCACAGAGTTTTTAATTGTGATGAATTTGTATGTTCTTTAATGATTCCTCTTTAAACTTGCCCTTACTTCACTTTTTATTTGGATGAATTTTATTTGGATGAATTTAAACACATTCTGGAAAATGTGGACTAAGTTGTCCTGCATGTCCTTGGGGTTTCAATGCCTAAAGGACAGGCAGTCAATTCATTGTGCCATGAACCAACCATTTCCTAATAACTAGCTCTCCAAAGCCTGCTAGACAAATAAGTCATATAAATAATAACAATATATAAACTCACATATTAGAATAAAAAAGTGAAGTTCACATTCCACACATCTCCTCGCTGGGGCATAAATTTAGTGCAGATGAAGCTCTCATACCCATGACAAAGATTCTGACTCCTAAGATAATAATGGACGTGAGGAGATTCCTTGACTTAGTCAACTTTTACCAATGTTTTGTTAGATGTTTGATTTCCATCAGCAAAGGTCTCTGCTCAAAAGATTATTCTTTTCCATCCATAAATATCCAGACCAGTCTAGCTCTTCGATGTAGAATTGGATGGATCTGAAAGAGGAGTCTGTGCCATATCTGTCTCAGGAATTTGGAGAAAACTATATTCAATTAAATTTTTTTTTAATTCAATTTTATTTCTATAGCGCTTTTAACAATGGTCATTGTCTCAAAGCAGCTCACAGAAACGAAAAGAAAATTTAAAGAAGTATTTATGTGTAAGAAAAATGTGTCTAGATAATGAGATTGTCCCTGATGAACAAGCCGAGGGTGACGGCGGCAAGGAAAAACTCCCTGAGATGTCAGTGGGAAGAAACCTTGAGAGGAACCAGACTGAACAGGGAACCCATCCTCATCTGGGTGATAACGGATAGCAGGGATTGATCTGCACTCATACTGTGTGTTAGGAGGCTGGAAGTTCACAGGAGATAATATAGAAGTTCATATGGAGTCCAGTCCGTTATTGGTGGCTCAGGTAGACTGTAGGAAAACTCCAGTCCTGAACTATCGAGGGACTGCAGTCACGAGTCCTTCATGAACTTCACGATCGACACAGTGAACACATTCTTCCCCAGTCATGCTCACTTGGGACATAGACAATGAAGTCACGTAGCACAGCTAAAACAACTGCCCAGTTCCAGCCCCAAACAGGAAGTGTGTACTGTATGCACAGCCGTGCAGGGGAGATTCTTCATACGGGTCCACACAACATCAGTGTCTGTCCACCCGGCTCTCTTGTACTGAACGGCACAGCAAGTACTCGTGCCCAAATATGATGAGGGACGTACATGCACTGGGATATTCAGCAGGCTGGTCTATTCCTCTATACACTCTGTCCCACCACTAAAGCCACTGGACTCAAACTCTCATACGCAGAACAGAAACACAGGATCAGAACTCGCACAGGATTTTCACATAGCGATTACCTGTAGATAAGAATATGCCGTATTTAGAATCCAAAAGTATATATATATATTGGATATATACACACGTGGACAAAATTGTTGGTACCCTTTGGTCAATGAAAGAAAAACTCACAATGGTCATATCAATAACATTAATCTGACAAAAGTAATAATTAAAAAAAATTCTATGAATGTTAACCAATGAAAGTCAGACATTGCTTTTCAACCATGCTTCAACAGAATTATTAAAAAAAATAAACTCATGGAACAGGCCTGGACAAAAATGATGGTACCCCTAGAAAATACTGAAAATAATGTGACCAAAGGGATAAGTTAATTCAAGGTGTGTCCACTAATTAGCATCACAGGTGTCTACAATGTTGTAATCAGTCAGTGGGCCTATATATAGGGCTCCAGGTCATCACTGTGTTGTTTGGTGACATGGTATGTACCACACTCAACATGGACCAGAGGAAGCGAAGGAAAGAGTTGTCTCAGGAGATTCGAAAGAAAATTATAGACAAGCATGTTAAAGGTAAAGGCTATAAGACCATTTCCAAGCAGCTAGATGTTCCTGTGACTACAGTTGCACATATTATTCAGAAATTTAAGATCCATGGGACTGTAGCCAACCTCCCTGGACGTGGCCGCACGAGGAAAATTCATGACAAATCAAAGAGACGGATAATCCCAATGGTAACAAAAGAGCCCAGAAAGACTTCTAAAGAGATCCAAGGTCAACTTCATGCTCAAGGAACATCAGTGTCAGATCGCACCATCCGTCGTTGTTTCAGCCAAAGTGGACTACATGGGAGACGACCAAGGAGGACACCATTGTTGAAAACAAATCATAAAAAAGCCAGACTGGAATATGCCAAACTACATGTTGACAAGCCACAAAGCTTCTGGGAGAATGTCCTATGGACAGATGAGACAAAAATGGAACTTTTTGCCAAGGCACATCAGCTCTATGTTCACAGACGGAAAAATTAAGCATATGAAGAAAAGAACACTGTCCCTACTGTGAAACATGGAGGAGGCTCTGTTATGTTCTGGGGCTGCTTTGCTGCATCTGGCACAGGGTGTCTTGAATCTGTGCAGGGTACAATGAAATCTCAAGACTATCAAGGGATTCTAGAGAGAAATGTGCTGGCCAGTGTCAGAAAGCTGGGTCTCAGTCGCAGGTCATGGGTCTTGCAACAGGACAATGACCCAAAACACACAGCTAAAAACACCCAAGAATGGCTAAGAGGAAAACATTGGACTATTCTAAAGTGGCCTTCTATGAGCCCTGACCTCAATCCTATTGAGCATCTTTGGAAGGAGCTGAAACATGCTGTCTGGAAAAGGCACCCTTCAAACTGGAAACAACTGGAGCAGCTTGCTCATGAGGAGTGGGCCAAAATACCTGCAGAGAGGCGCAGAAGTCTCATTGACAGTTACAGGAATCGTTTGATTGCAGTGATTGCCTCAAAAGGTTGTGCAACAAACTATTAAGTTAGGGGTACCATCATTTTTGTCCAGACCTGTTCCATGAGTTCATTTTTTAAAATAATTCTGTTGAAGCATGGTTGAAAAGCAACGTCTGACTTTCATTGGTTAACATTCATAGAATTCTTATTTATTATTACCTTTGTCAGATTAAAGTTATTTCTGTGACCATTGTGAGTTTTTCTGTCATTGACCGAAGGGTACCAACAATTTTGTCCACGTGTGTATATACGTGTGTGTGTGAGAGTGAGTGAGAGAGAGAGAGGTGTGTCTCTAGCCATAACTATTAACTTTGTTCAAACAGTCTTTGCGTAAGTGATGACCTCACAAAGCTTCCAGGATGCAGACTCACACCAGCAGTCCACTTAAGCCCACACCTACACAAACTTTAAATATATGTACATACACACACACACACACACACACACACACAAATGTGTGTAAAAGATCTGAGAACTAAATACATACTAACAAAGGGAAAAACAAAAATAGCTAAAAGTACAATTGTAACTTGGAGTACTGAATTATAATTGTTGCAGTTTCTGCAAAGTATTGGCACCCCTCTCTCTCTTCAATGAATAGAGGCTTCCATAGGAACATGACTGTGCAGAGTTTATTTCTGTAGTACAGTATTGTACAGTGAGCAGATTACAACAAACTTATTACAAAATCATACAGCACTGTAACAGTTTGTACATCATACAGAAATCGATCACTTCTTACCGATCACACACGTCACTACATGACAATTCCTAAAACAATAAAATGGTATACACACAAAATGTTGCATGTATATATACAATGTCAGTTACATACCATTAAAGACACAACTACGATCTACTGCTCTGTGTAAACGTGACGTTAGTGTGTACATGTGCAACAATAAAATGGTTATTTAAAGTTCAGACATTTTTGTTACAGAAAGATGAACACTTTCTCTTCACTTCATGGTAACAAACAAGGGCATTCTTTGTCCTCTTGCTCTCTCTCTCTCGCTCACACACACACACTCTTTCTTTGTAAAACAGGACAGAATAAAGGATTGAATTTTCCTTAAATTTGATCCATTTATCCCCCACCCCAACCTAAAAAAAATCAAAGTTTGATCAGCTGCCTGTGACCCAGAAACAAGAGCCCTAGATACTGAAAACTCTGTAAAGTTGAGGTAACATTAAATTACAACTCCTCCTCTAAGAAAACTACAATCCCATCATTAACCTGCTAGAATCTAACGCTTAAATCAATAGCATCATTAATGGCATGGAAGATTTTCATCTACCTCGTGCTACAAATCTCACTTCCACTGGAATGGCGTGATGCCTGTCTCTTTATAGAGCAGACAAGCAAAAAAGAAACAAAAAAAAAAAAACCCATATGTAACTGACAATCAAGTACAGAGGCCACACCTCCTCGTTAGGACTGACAGCCACAGAAGCCACACCTCCATCACTGGTATGGACAAGAACAGAATCTTTTTCTCCTTCATTAAGCTTTTCAGATACAGATATTTTTCTCCAGTGTGACTCTTCCACCATTAGGACTGCCAACTGTTAAATAGTCAAGGGAGACTGACAGACACAGGCCACGCCTCCTTACGTGTAGCTGAAAGGAGCAGAAGCCACGCCTCTTTAAAACAAGTGACAGCTGTCTCTTGATCATCAAAGGCAGAGGAGCCAGTTATAAACAGGACATGCATTGAGGCCACACGCACTTCATTAGGATTCATAAGCGCAGAAGCCACGGCTTCCTATTTAACTGAAATGAACAGAAGCATGAAGGGAAAGGGAGAGAGGAACTCATTCACTCAATCATGTTAATAAGAAACACCGTACAGAGTCCGTCCAACACCATCATGTAAATATTTATATTTAAATTGTTCTAGAGCTAATAAAGAGCACATTCATAGCACGAGCATATTTAAAACTCAGGAGATATGGCGAATATATATCATACTGTATACATGAAGAGCAGCAGGTTATCAATCAAAGTAAAATTTTGTGTAAATACTTGTCTTAAAAAAAATGTCTTACTCACGTGGGTGTGTTCATAATTGCTGATCAGCTGTAAATAGCCGGGCATGGTCAAGATGCACTTATATTTAGCCACGCCCATTAAGCTCAATAATATCTGAGAGAGCAAAAAATGACAACTTGGTGACCCAAGTGCAATTCCCACTTTCATGATTTTTTTGCTATGGGTCTATGAATTCATAAATTGCTATGAGCCTAGGGGTAGATGTACAATAGGATCGTGGCTTACCAGCGTGTGTCAGGTGGACTGGAGTGATTCGCAGCATGCCAGCATGTGCTAATTTTTTTAACATGCTTTTTATGAGCAGACTTTGGGTCTACAGTGGCTTTAAGTGCCAGGATGGTGTGACTGGTAAGAAACATTCAGCATTCCTCACGGGAACGACTGCAGTGAGCTCCAAGCCACCTCGGGCCAGGATTTTCATTCATGGACATACAGCATTCTTTAAAACATTTACACCATTCAAATGTTGTACTGCGGCTAAGAGTCCCATCAACGTACTGAGCTTGAAGTCTGTAAATGTCACTCGCTTTTATGTCCTTATTTACCAGAAATTTCATCACATGTCCCGGTCATGCTGGAATAGCCCTTGTATATATATATATTTTTTAAAAACATAGCTCTTTTTTAGTTAGCGCAGGTCTCTCCATAGGACCCACATAGTGATCCCTAAAGATTTTTCTTTTTTAAGTAATGGGGTATAGCCTTACCAGACCAAATCATCAGTTTTTCCTGCACCATTATGTAGTACCAGTGTATTTCCAGGAAGCTCTGCCTTTAGCACTTCGTTGTTGTCCCATACAGTAGATGATAATGTTAGAGGGCAACAGAGCCACGGCAAGTCCTCATTTTGGACCCATAGCAAAAAATTGTGAACAACATGAACTGGACTTCAAGCTTGCAGTAATGCAGCAGATCAGCTAGCATAGATACAAATATTGCGTGTGACTTACTTTTATATTATTATTTTTTAAAATCATATTTGCAGTAAATTAATATGAAATGATTTGTAAGCTTCACAAAATGTTACATGAATTCACGTGTAACTTAAATAAATAATTGCTAATCCATAAATACAATCACAGGAACTCATCGGCGGTAATGCGGCCCTTCTACAGACCTTTAGGAACAAACATAGGATACAAATATTTCCCAAATAACTGGATCATCATGAACACCAGAGTTCATCTACGTTTAGTTTATGAATAACTTTGTACATGTCCAGTTTCATAAAACATGGCCCGGTGTGTAAACGAGTGTGTACGCGTGTGTGTATTTGTGTATCGCTCCAGTCCCGTGTCTGGTGTCAGGTGCACACCCAGTCCACCTGTTTGTCTTTCCTCCTGTTCCTCCCTCTCTCTCTCTCTCTCTCTCTCAGGAGTGGCTCAGTCTGTGCCATGCAGTAACCACTTTCTCTGGGTGTGTGATGGAGTCGCTCCACTGCTCCACAGCGTCCGGGGTCGAGCTGTCAAAGCCCAGGACGACCTGCACGCACACGAAGGTCCCCACATCAGCATGTTTGATTTTTTTTTTTTTTTGGTGCAGTAGAATTTTTTACGTGTGGTCTTTACACAAGTGTGAACAGATGGAACACAAACTTTGACTCGAAAGCAGAAGTTTAATGCGAGTCCACGTCTTAGTGATAAGCCTGTAAATGTTCAACCTCATTCAGCCTGAGCTGAACAGTGCATTGTTATATAATAACCTGAATAACATGTGTGTGGGCGGGTGTGTAGTGATGTAACAAACATGCCGGATATTTAATTACAAACAGAGCTGTGATGGGAAAAATGAGAGGGACACAGATTTATAGGATCAGTCAGTCAAGGCTTTAACACAACTTTACACACTGCGGTTTCTCTGTAACACGTAAGCTGTGGGTTTTTTTGTTTTGTTTTTTGGTCTCTCTTTAAGTAAGAAAAAAGTACTAACTAACTTTGGGGTGGTATCAAGAACTTTATCACGCTCTGTGTGGACTCAAGTGTTTAACATTAGGGAACAAAACATTTCTCAAATCCCATCCTCACTACAGCGTAACCACTCACAATCATTCCTGCTCAAGTCGAAGTAAAATTCACACTCTTATTATGTGCTGTGCATCACATACTTTGTGGAATGATAATCATTAGTTAGCATCTGAGCCTGGACTGATCTCCACACCCACCTGCCCGAGCAGGTACTTCCTTCGTATGGATCCGCGGCTGTAGAGTTTGACAAGCAGCTGAATGTTGCAGTCCTGACTTGTGATTGGCAAGAGCACCGACTCCGCCCACTGCACCTGCCCCCCGGACGGCTTCACCAGCTTCGTCTTCTTCTTCATTACAAATTGTCCGTCGCTGAACATCTCAACCTTCACGAAGAAACCTGAAGTGAAAATTAAGCGACGTTAGCGGCAACTTGCCCAAATTTACAATTTACAGTGGAACCTTGGATTACGAGCATAATTCATTCCGGAAATGGGTTGTATTTCCAAAACACTCGTAAACCAAGTAGAACTTTCCCATAAGAAATAACGAAAAGTCAAGTTATTCGTTCCACAGCCCCAAAAAATAAATACTTAAAAATAATTAATACAATATATGAAATAAAAATAAAACAAATTAACCTGCATTTTACCTTTGAAAAGAATCGTGACAGAGCAGAGTTTTTGTGTAGAGCAAGAGAAGGTGTGTCTGTATGTGTGTAAAGCCTGGGGGGATAAAGGAGGGGTGGTGTATGTAAAGGCAAGAGTGTGTGTGGGTGTGGGGCATGGAGTCAAATTACGCGCGCGCGCACACACATAACGATGAACGACAGACTGAAACAGAGAGGTAGAGAGAAAATGGATCTTTATCCTCTAATGAGACTTGCTTTTGCTTTATACGCTCGCAAACACGCATGTTATAATAAACAGTACACGCCCGCTGTACACACACGCTTACAAACACAAAATAAAATATGTTTTTACGCGCACACATGTGGTCACAGTGTTATAGTAAACAGTACACGCGTGCACGGGTGTCGGTTATGCCAGTGAGACGAGCACTAAGACCCAGCAGAGGAGACGATTACCCCCAATTCCGCAGCGCAAAGAGAGAGAAAAACCTTTGGCTCAGTTGTGATCATGTGACGCTCGGCGTCAAAACAAGAAGCGCATGCGTGATACGACACTCGGCATTCGCAAACCAAGACATGCTCGTTTTTCAAGTCAAGATTTATTAAAAATCTTTGCTCGCTAAAAATCGTTACTCGAAATCCGAGGTTCCACTGTAATATTAATTCGAGCATGACACGCTACACTTTCATTTCTACACAGATGCTGAAAGAAAATTTATCACCTTCTAAGCAAATAAGATCATAGACCTGTTAAGAGATATGACTCACTCTGTGTGAGGAGTGAGGATGATGATGGCAGGTCCTGAGCGGTGAGGATCTGGAGCTGAATCCGGTTGCTGACCGGCTGGAAGCACGTGGACAACTGGAGCTCAGCGTGACAAACCTACACAAACAGCCACAATGTATAAACACTAACAAAACACTCACAATCTCCACCTTTAACACTGACATGCAGATGTTGTGGAATAATTCTCAAACTGGAAGGAAAATTGTTCTCAGCAACTTTTACTTTTGCATGCGTTTTAAATTTACGTTCCACGTTGATGTTATAACTCGTTATTTATGTGACAGCACATGCGCTTCCAGAACAATCAAGCGTTGGGAATGAGTACGTGATGAAGCTTGAGCTCACGTGTGTCTTGCAGGGTGGACTCAGGTCCAGCCAGTGCTCAATCTCCTGCGATGCGAGCGTGCGGAGAGATAACACACACTCGCCCTGCGTGCGCTTGCGAGGGGTGTGTGTCTGCAGTCGCAGCACCAGGGCACAACCACGCAGCTGCTCCAGGTTTAGAGTGAATACGAACGTCTCCATAAACACCAAGTCCTAGAACAGAGCGAGAGGAAATTCACTGTTTATTACTGCACTGCACTATAAGAGGAATAAAACACTTCAGGACATGCTGTTAAGGAAAAACAATCAACTTCTCTGTGGTCACTGTAACTCTACATCATTATTCCTTCAAATACTGACTGTAGACCCTGGTGAGGACAGTTTCCTGTGGAGTTTATGGTGTTATAGGGGCCAGGGATTTTGTGTGTGCGTGTGCGTGTGTGTGTGTGTGTGTGTGTGTATGTGTGTGTGTGAGAGAGAGGAGGAGGGTAACTGAAGGACTGTTCCTCACTTGTGTTGCCTCTTTAACTGAAGTCTTAAACTGCACCGGCTTTGCCATGGTGATGACCCCTTTAAAGCCGACTCTCTGCTGTTCACCTCCATCCAAGTACACACACAGATCCTTACACTGACACACACACACACAAAGAGAGAGAGAGATCTTTTGTGAAGAACAAAAAATAAATTGGGAAATAAAAGGAATAAAGATTGAACTGATTCAACAAATTAATCAGATTTGAATAATTATTAATAAAAATATTAATATACTTACTAAATTAAAGTCATTTTATTATCTATCTCTACTGTTTAAACACTCAGGCAGTTTCAGTTTTTCAAATATCAACTTAATTCATAATTTCTCATTATTAGGTTTGTATCAGTATTTTGGAGAGGACTAGGGGAAGAAAAGTGAATTTAAAAAAGAAAAGAAAAACAACAACAACAATATGAAATGACAAACATTAAAATAAGAAGAATAAAGTAATCAAAAAAAAAATGGACAAGCGCTAAATCAAAAAGAAAATGTTACTGAAAAGTGGGTGAAGTAGTGATGGACATGAAGAGAAAGAACTGGGTTATATGAGTTGAGGAAAATGAGAGAGAATAAGAAAAGAGGTCATGAAAAATATAACTACGTGACAGAGGGAAAAAAGGCAGAAATGAGGAAGCACAAAGGCACAAAGAAAAAAAAATAATATGAAAAAGGCAGCTGAGAAAAGAAAAAAAAGTGAAAAGTAAAAATACAACTGTGGGGAAAATGAAAACCAGGAAAAAGACAAACGTGTGTGAGAGAAAAGGAAATGGCTGGGCTGGAGAGAATGAGCTTTTAAAAAATGCAACCAAAAAAAAAAAAAAAAAATGCAGAAAGGGAAAATCAAAGTGATAAGGAACAGAAACAAACAGAGAGAGAGAGAGAGAGAGTTATAGTAACAGGAGACAGGGAGAAAGGTCAGGAAAGGAAAAACTGAACTGGGGATTGTGTGTAATGGTGTCCGTGGGACAGAGGCTGTATTGAGCAAATCAGAACAGACACAAAAGACTCAGTGTGTGTGTATGTGTGTGTGTGTGTGTGTTTGTGTGTGTGCACGCACGCGCGAGTGAGAGAGACACTGTGGCTCCTCTGCGTTTAGCTGTAATCCTACCTGTACCAACGTTATCCACACCTGCTCCACTGCCTCCTGGTAGCTCAAACGCACACACACCTTCCCCAAGTCCCGCTCCCGGTCATCACTCGACACTGTGCTGGATTCTAAATAAAAGAACAAACAAGTCGATGTTTCTGACACTCGGATGGTGAACAAATACAGCGTTATTCATAATTCATAAAAATAATTAGATCTAATGGATAACCTTTAATCTTCTGATCGAGAAAAGCTTCACTTCTCTATATGGACGTTTAAGATGGAATCACTCGGGTGTAACACGGCTTCAGGTTAACACGCTGTGGTCTTATTGCGGAAAAGACGTTAGGGTTATTTGCAGTGGGAGTTTTCTTATCGTGAATAGTTACCTATGCTACGGCTGCTCCCAAAGGAATCCCGAATGGAGGATGTGCTGCTCGGGACACTATTCACTGAGTCATAGCGCTGTAACACACACACACACACACACAGTATATACAGTATCTCCAAAAGGTACCCAAGATTCATGCCTGAGGTACACCAGTGACAGTATCCTCTGATTCATTCCAAAGATGAAAACCTGATGAAAAGTGATGAGTCATCACTCCTGACCTGGACCTAAAGTACTCGACATGGAGGATAGTTTTGACCAGGTAAGCTGCAGTTATGTAAGGTTATTATTTGCTTGTGAATTACATAAGATTACTGTAAAAATAAACATGGTCCAGAATGTTTTCTTTTTGGAAGTTTTATTTTTCATTTAAAAGTTTTTAGGGATAGATGAACAGTCGGTCAGTCACCGAAATGAACCAGTCTTGGGTGTTCCTGTGGCTGGAACGCGCACATTTAACACTCATCAATAACATTCTAAATGAAAGTAAGTCAATAACAGTAAGAGTGACATGCCACTGAGTTAGAAATTCATTCATCATCTATAAACACTAATGCTCTCAGTCTAGTCAGTAAATTTCTATCAAAAATACTAGTATATAATAATCTATAGGCACTTTTCAGACACACACAGACGGAAGACAGTCTGTCTCACCAGTTCCACAGCAACAAGTTAAACCGCAAACTTCCATTCAACTTTCATTCCACCCTCTTCCCAAAACAGTGTCCATCTCAGCAACCAATCAAACTGTGCTAAAATCAAGCTGCACTATTATGAAAATCACTTCTACTGTTGAACTCCGCCTTCACATTTCTGGCCCCGCCTCCTCGCTGAGAGTCTGACGCTGGGGCTTTGCTTCTATTCATTCCTAGGTTTATACATTATAACATCCAAGATTCAAAATTAATCGTTAGATCAGAAAATCCTTTCCATCATGAAAGAACTCAAGTTAGACACAAAGCTCCTACTGGAACCCTGACGATATTCCACCATCCGATTTCTCATATATTAAATATCAATTACTAATGACTTGTTGAAAAGCTGACTCAATGTTATGTAAACATCTCAGGTGTGAAGGGAGACCTCGCCTAGTGCACCTGGCTTCATGACACTCAAGTCACGTGTGATTTACACCACGTTCACAATGCACAGAGCTAAACTTGGCTTGTTGATGTAAATGCGCTTTTTAATGCCATGTGTAACCAAGTTCTATTTGTGGTATTTCCTTCTGTCCAAGGATACATCAAACCTGAGCCAATCCAGAGAGGAACAATAAAAGGCAGACTCGCCATGTGCATTATGACAGCAGTAATGTATACCAACTGAATTAAACAAACATTTTAACACATTTATCAGAACACCTTTTTGTGAATGCTGGCAGAAGATTTTCATGACCATTCATGATCTTTAAATACAATCAGTTGGTTATTTAATACTTATGAGTGCCTTATGGAGTCACTACAGTATATCCTCTTATGTCTATAAAAAATTTAGTTTACAAAATTATGTTTAGAATATATACTGAACCATATTATTGAAGGTTTTGTATCATCATATAAATTTCACTCTGTGCTTATAAACAGTTTATGAACAAATCTAGCCTCTAAATAATATTTTAAAAATGCATTTAAATAATAAATACAGAGGTGTTCGAGTCAAACCAGGATTAATACCAGAACACTGTTTTGAGAGTAAAAATCTAATTTATTTCTCTATATGATCTCCTGTTACACTAATGCATTTACCTTTCTCTACTGGTTGGATATCATCAAGGTAGAAATTTTAATCAGGTTTACAGGCGTGTGTGTGTCACAGTGAACTCACCTGAATGTGGCTGTGAGGATTCGACAGATCCAACATGGATGTGCTGAGTCTCTGTTTCATGCTCTGGTCAGAGGCTGCGGGAGAAATGAAACTCTAGTGTCATAATAGAGCTGTGAGATCATGAGTCAATAATCAAATAGAGATGTTTGTATCATGCTGTTAGAGTTATACAGTATTCCTCACCTAGACTTTCATACACTATAGTTAGAGATTGTGTTTAAACATGACTAAATCGCTACAGAATCAGTGCAACACATACACAGCAGAACAACAGCAGGGTTAAGGGTTGAAATGCAGAGCGAAACCCTGCCTGTGTACAATTCAAGGAATGTCCATATAGACTGAAGGAAATAAAAAAGGGTAAATATTTGCAGAGTGTGGTGTTCAGAAACATGCCATCAGGAAAGCGAAGATTTACGACCATTTCCACATGGCGAGAAATATTCTTTACGGACAGCTATAAAGTGATGAAAGATTTTTTAAAACGCCATATAGGAATGATAAATTACTTTAGTGGTAGCACAAAAGAAAAAAGGATTGGTCCTTAAACCAGATCTCTGAAGGATTAATCAGAATGACTCATGTGTCCAGCTGGATATGTTACATGAAATACTCAATTTCATGTTAAAAAAAAAAAAAAAAAAAACAGCAATCCAAATGAAAAAATAATTACTAATTACATCCAAAAATAGTCATCAATTACCCATAAACAAGTAAGCAATTAATATAAAATTTGTATAATTAAATAATTTAAATTGAAAGGAAAAACATTTTAATTAATGCTAAAAATATGAAAATTAATGCTCATAAAATATTATATGGAACAACAAATATAAAACATTTAACTGCTGTTCAATAACTGCATAATGCCAAAAATCAGAAACGTAGTAAAGAAAGTGTGAATTTAAAAAGTTAAGCCCACCTGGCGTATGTCCACCTCTCAGCACGGGGCGTCTCACACTCCTCGGGGATACGTAGCTGATCACATGACCAGGAGCAAACAGCGAAGTGGGGTCATATGTGAACTGACCTGCAGAAGATAGCTCCGCCTTCCTGTCTGCATACGTGGCTCTTGCTGAACCTGTTCCAGTAGAACTCATGTGTATAATTAATGCAATTTTAAACAATCTGCATTTGGTTTAGGATTTTTCGTTATCATCTAAACAAATAAAATGATAAGGATTGGGTTGAGATAAAACCTCAGTTCCATACTACTAAATTGACTTTTTAAAATTATGAAATATTTTACTCCAGTTTTTCACTTTAAAATTAAAACACATCTCCTTCTGGCCAAGTTCCCCTGCTGAGGTCTGCAGTGATGTTGACTTGATCCCTCAAGCTTATATGGCTACATGGAACAAGTATCACTCATGCAAATACTGTAGATCACTGAAACAGCTCATAAAAATGTCCTGAGCATTCCCTGAGGGAAAGGAGTAAGACAAAAGCGACAAATACTGGAACACAGCCATGAACTTCCTGGTACTGTCTTACCCATAAGGTAGCTGTGTTTGTTCATCTGTTCCTGGTTTCTGGACTGTGGAAACTTATGACTACCTGGTACATCACCTTCTCTTTCAGTTTGATAAGTGAGGAATGAGACATTTGGGGATGTGTTGTTACAGGAAATCAGTCATCAACGAGGGAATGTGTCTGTTACTACACTTAAGTCTTAAGATTAACAGAACATCATAAAATGATTCCCTCTATACCATAGCCATTTTAGGCTTAAGGCTCATCTGCAGCATACAACATGATGCTACCCACATAACTCATCTATTAACTTCATGGTCTGCTCACTACTCTCAGTATTAAATATTAGGCCAATACACACAGACTCAGTCAATGTCACCGTCTTGCTGTTCTTTGCACAATTATTACTAGCTGAACTATTGTCACTTTTTCATAATTACAAATACAGCAGCACTGCTTTTCACTTTATTTATTAGTATTAGTCGTTTATGCTTTTTTTTTAATTATTCTTTTTCATCAGTCTTTATTTCATATTCTTATAATAGTTTTTAGCACTGAACTTGTAACTTTGGTCATCTCAAACATTCCCCTGTGTCTACTGACTAAAATGGAAGATATACAATGTGCAATTAAATCTACAAACTTGTCTTTGTGTTATTGTCTCCATTGGTGCTGGATGTCTGGAATTTCCTTGGCCAATTATAACACATCAAACTTTTTAAATCACATCTATTTATAGAGGATCATTCATGAAGCTCATTTTCATTCTTGCCAGTTACAGAATTCAATCAAGTCCCAAGAATTTTAATTTAGATAAGTATTATTGAAGGTTTGCTGAACTTACCTTGCAGTCCGGTCTGGTAGCTGGAGTACTGCATCCCTTGTGGCTGTACATAGGAAGATCTGTACAAAGGGAGTACAAAAGGTATTTCTTTGCCATCGCGGGGCAATTTGGAAAGAAGATAATCCTCTGAGACGCCCAACGGACTTTTCTTCACTTCAGCCTCTGGCAGCGATGGAAATGGTTGGACTGTTATGACTGTATAGGACACACATATGACCTATCACTTGTATTGCTTAATGAACAAATGTATCTACAATTTTAAAAGAATTACTACAGGGTTAAATTAGATAAATTAAATTGCACCATAAAGGACTTCAATTTAGGTCCTACAATAACAAGCAATCAATACAATTAGGAATCTCTCTGACCTCTGAAATTACAACCTAAATCTCAACTCAACTTTCCTGTCTATGAAGTTGGAAAAATGTTGGAAGTTGGAAAAGCTGTGTCTTTTTTTAAGTAACAATTAAAGCATTGCATTGCTTCGCATTAGAGTACACAAATCATGACAAGTCAGGGTTCACTAAATAATTTGTCAAAACAAATGAACAATGAAATGCTTGTGGCAAGGCAATCCTATATAATAATCTATATTTATAATAAAATATAATCTCCTTAATAATTTTATAAATATATGCACCATATAACTACCTAATTCCCTGCTGTTGGACTGAAATTCTGCATATGCTTAAAAATCTGCTGCTGTAAATAAACAAATATATTCATGGTTTAGATTTTACTTAAAATCCCACAACAATTTATTTGTTTTGTTGTTTGTTTGTTCGTTCATTAATTCCAGAGGAGATTCTTCGCAAGCTAAAAAGTGCAGTATGGTGTGCCACAGAGATTGGTTTTTGGCCCTATTTTCGTTTTGCATTTATACACAGCCTCTTATTTGACTTGCCAACATACATATCAAAGAACGCCAGCTCTAAAAGTGTTTTTAAAAACAGACTAAAAAGCCCACATTTTTAATAATATTAATAATTGTTATGAATAATAATTAAGTTAATAAGCTGAATAGTCTTTAAGTATTCTAAGATTTAGAGTTGATGCATTAGGCAATGTATGACATTCTTTTATTAATATTATAATATTATTTACGATAATATTTCATATGTAACGGACATTATTATTATTATTGTTGTTGTTGTTGTTGTTGTTGAATGAAAAAGAGAAGTTCTCTAACTTACCTTGAGGCTCTGGTTCTTTCTCCTTCACCAGAAAAGTCTTGCAGCAGTTTTTAATCAATTCTACAGCCATACTGAAGACTTCATTAGCGGCGCCAGGATGTTTATCAGTGTAACGTCTCACAGGCGAACCTGAACAGCTCTGGAGCGTCACTGGATCCGAACCAAACGCCAGTAAAGGGTTAGTTAGCCAACTTTGTCTGAATTAGTTGTTCTCCTGGCGTCGCGCTTCGCCATATTCGCGAAAAACCGACAGCTCATGGCGCGTGTAACAGCGGAACGCGCGCGGTTCCATCGCGCGCGCTGCTGATCGCGTTGTGGAGCGCGTGCACAGCGTAAGCGCACTTTCAACAGGTGGAAAAGCGCACTGCCAGGAGGAGTCCTCTGGGTCCAAATGCCCTAAACCCATCAACCTCCTTTCTTTTTCAACACCCAACATTTTGGTTAATTAAATAGAGAAATACTTTAGAGAAATTATTTCAAATGTCCGAAAATGGCTCTAAAGAGATTCAGATCTAATGAGTGAGCTCCATAAAAGCAACCCCCTCCAAAAAAAATAAAAATAAAAATAAATCCTCATTTAGTCGATATGTATTTATGTGCACTAATTTTTTTAGGAGTTACAGCACAAGGTCTGATTTCAGATGTAGGATACAGAGTTTTTACACTCTGATTAAATTACATTAATCACATAATTTCAGGTCATCATGTTTATCTTTATTCAACTGACCAAGCTCTTTTTTTTTACACTGACACTTACATTAAAAAAAAAACACAATAATAAAAATGACAACAGATAATCCAGAGGACACGTGGCATGACAGAGAGCTGAAATACACACAAACTTTATAGAGGTTTCATGTAAATTATCTTTCACAGCTTGTTTAGGGTTTAGAGACAGATGCTGTGGCAGAAAAACAAAAACAAAACCCAAACACCTGTTTAAGAATGAGGAAAGGTTTGTGTTATTTCTGAAAATGATCCCCAACAAGAAGGAAAGACATAAAAAAAAAAAAAACACATGAACAAGGAGAAAGTCATAAATATCCTTCTGACTGGATGCACAAGAGTGAAAGTGGACAATTCAGAGGCAGCCTATTTTTATTAACCTCCTTTGCCATAATGCAAAATTTATATAACAGCTCTTTGGTGTGATATGTCAGTCCTGACACAGAATACAAAAAAATTATCTACCCTAGGTTGGTCATAATCATTAAACAGACAAAAATGGCAAAACATTAACTGACATTAACTGACATGAACAAACACAGCTGCCTGATGGGTAATATGGTCACAGGAAGTCCATGATTGAAGGGCAAAAGAACAGAGGTCATGTGTAGAGTCTCAGAAGGGGTGTTCAGAGATGAATATTGTAAGGCGGATGATGGAACTGCCTCGGAAGTTGATAACATTGTTGACTGTGACCATTTCCAGGTCCAGGACGACTGTCCTCGGTCCTTTGATTGGCCGAGCCAAGACCAGTGTAGCACTGACATTGCTGGTTTGCTGTAGAAAAGAAAGAGACCGTTAAAGATAAATCAAACATTTCACATAACTGGAACTGTTCGAAATATTATCTAATCCCCCCCCCCCCAAAAAAAAAGGTTTGACAAAGATAAAAATAAAAAAAAGCTGAGCTAATTCTGTAATAAGCTTAGAGCTCCCTCTACTGGCCACACTGACACAAGAGTAATATTGACAATGCATGGCTAAGGAACTGTGAAAGCAAAATACTTCTCATATCGTTTAAAGTCAAACGTTACAGGTGATCAGAGTTTTTAAGTTAAAAACTCAGTTTGAAGCTTGGGAACTGAATTGGTCTCAGTGGACAAAATAATTCTGAAAACACGAAAAGAAAAGGATCAGTATTTCCAGGGATGTTCAACATCTAATATTCCACGCAAATAGAGAATAGCGGAATTCAAGACATCCAAGGCTCACTGTTAAAGATTGTGCATACTTATTTGACATTTATTACACCATTTCGCTGTAGATTTTGTGAGTAGTCACCTAATCTCCAAATCCACTCACCCGCATGTAAAATTCACGGCCCTCATTGCCAGATTTGATCTGGAAGATGTAGAAAGCCCCAGGGTAGCGTGTGGTGGCTTGCATCTGAAAAATATCAGCAGGGACACTGCGTCCAGAAGACAGATCCATGTGGCGGTACAGAACAGTAAAGGGCCTGTCATGACAAGCACGGTTCTCCGCCGAACACATACACTGACTAGGAGGGACAGAGAGACATAAGGTTAGTATTTTATTTTCACAGGACCAAAGTGATCATCATGAAGTGACCTTTAACACTATGTGACTCACTTGTCACTGAGCTCTATGTATGGCGGTTCACATATGAGGGGGTCCAGGCATGTGTACCCTCCCTGGAAATTGAAACACACTTGTGCTGTTGTACACGTGTTGTTACCAGACTCACATTCATTGAGGTCTTTGAAATCAAACACACAACAGTTAGTTAGGAGCAGTGAGGTCAACACTGATCACAATTCATCACCAGCATCATAATCATCATCATCATCATCATCATAATAAATTTAGTATAACAGAAGACAAACAACAGATATACAAATTAATTCCGAAACAGATAAGTATTCACCTCCTATTCCACTAATCAGCTCATCACCCTTAGAAAACCATCCAACAGTGAAGCAGGGTGGTGGTAGCATCATGTGTAGTGTTACCCTCCTTATTTGCTTCTCTTTCTAATCCCCTCTTTAACCGGTCACTAAATGTTGATACTGGATTTAACGCTGCTCCAGGGGATAATTTTGGAAGAAACGCTGGAGGAACGATATTTTTTTCCAGAAGGAAGATTGTATACGCATGTACTCTCTTCGTTGGTGTTTTTTTGCATTTAATTTAACTTATAATTTTATTACAAGTTGGCTCTGTTCAACTAATTATGTTACATTTTATGTAAATTGGTTGAACTAGAACTAAATTGGTTGCACCAGAACCCATTTATAGTTAGTTTTAACATTTACTTTTTAATTTGTAAAAGCATTATGCAATTTACTTCATTGTTATTTCTCCAGTACATCAATATGTTGAGCTATTTTGTGTAGAGTCATGGCATAGAACTTCACTTAATTTCCAAAAGTGTGAAAAAGTTCACATACTGTATTAATAGTGAAATATATTTAGACACAATTTGGTTCAGATAGAGTGATTTTTGATCTACATCTATCAATGAGCTCTCCATTCTGCAAGGAATTTCTATAACTGAGTCCAGAATTTTTAATGTTAGGCCTAAAATTGTCATACAGGTCTTAAAAGAATGTGAACACTGTTCTTTTATTGTAGGTATAAACTTTTCCATTACCTTCACAGCTCCGGCCATCCTCAAAGACGTAGTAACCGGGCGGACATGTGCATGCGAACGAACCCGGAGTGTTTACACACGTGTGCTGACACAGGAAGTCTGAGAAACTGCATTCATCCACATCTGACAAACACAAGAGGAAACATGAGAAACACACTCACACACAGGCAGAAACAAACCATTTTTTTTATAACTGTATCCACTCAATTCCGCGTCCTTTCCTAACTGTCTCTTAACCCCTGACCATCTCTCTGTGCTCCTGCTCTCCCCTATGAATCTTTACATCTGTCTTTCATTTTTTGTTCTCATCTCCTTAATTATCTCCTCTCCTCTTGTTATTTATCTCTTCTCCTCTCTTCCTTTGCCCTGCTTTTCACCGCTTCCTCCTCTGTTCACCGATGCAGGTTGTTCCGTCGGAGGCAAGCTCGAAGCCTTCGTCACAGTTGCACATGAATGAGCCATATGAGTTCAGGCATCCGTGAGTGCAGGGGTTAGTAGCACACTCGTCGATATCTGCAGACACAGAAAAAAATAAAATTTTGTTCCAATAATTACATTCCAATAAAATAATATATTTGTATTTTGTTTTATATATTTATGCATTGTTTTATATATACTGTATATATGGGGTTAGGGTTATGTATATGTTACTGAGGTAAAGAATAGGTAAATGTTAGAATTATATATACTGACAGTCAATGAAAAACTTCCGAGATAGTCACACAGATGTTCGATCGGATTCATATCCGGAGAACAGGCTTGTGAACAACCCATACGTCTCGCGATCTCGCTGTAGCTCAAGCCGGCTTCCACCACACCCAGTGCCCGGAGACGCTGTTCACGTGATAGACGTGGCATGATGACGTTCACTGGACTAATAATGGTGGTCTTTATTGGGCCCTTACATAGGCCTCCAAAACCAATCCTCAAATTATTCATGTACGCATTGAGTATTGCACCATGGGTGTTTGGGCCACATTTGAAAAGAGACCATCCCGTGTGCAATGAACTGTGAAACCATGACTACTCAACATTGTCTGAACTACCCAAACAGCAAGATATCAGCAAATCCACAAAGATCATTTCAAACCCCAGTACAAATAGAAACACTCGTACATTTATACCTGAAAGTTTCTAGTGACTGTCAGTATATTATATGGAATTATATATTATATGGCTAAATATTATGTTGAATGAGGTAGCTATTAGAAAGGTAAAGGTTGAGGTTAGTTAAGCAAAGGTTAGGACTATTTAGAGGCAGCAAATGGTAGGACTGATCTAGGACTGTAAAACTTTAGGTTTTTTAGGTAAAACATAAGGTTTTCGAGGTAAGAGGAAAAGTTTACATTTAAAAATAGGCAAACGTAAAATTTACTTTGGTAAAGTGACTGGGTTAAAGGCTTACATTAGCAAATTACAGTAAATCAAATTTACCATATGAAAGTTAAAGTTACTGAGCTAAAGATTAAGGGTATAAAGGAAAAGATTGGTTATGGAAATATGAATTTACATTCAATGTGAAGGTTAGGATTACCTTGGTAAAAGTACATTATGCTGGGACAGACGTCTGAATTATAGAGGTCATGGCTATGTTTAATGAGGTAAATATTACTGAGGTAAAGGTTTAGGTTAAATGCCTGAGGTAAAAATTAGGCTTATTGAAGTAAAGGATATGGTTTCTGTTGAAAGATTAGGATTACTTAGGTGAAGATTTATGTAAACCATGCAAAGGATGTCTTAGGTAGAAGTTTCTGAGGTAAAAGTTGGTTATTGAGGCAAAAGTAACATTTTGAGGTTAACTAAGGTCATATTTGGGCTTACTTGTATTAAGGTTAGGGTTACAGTAGATGTATTGAGTTTAAGGTTCTTGGGGTTCAGATTGGAGTTAAGAGCATGCATAGCATTATTTATCTACAGAAACACACAAGGCAATGGAAGTATCACACAAAGGTAGTGATAAAAATAGTGACCATTTGTGTGGGTGTGTGTGTTTATGTCTGTGTGCTGTGTAAGAAGAGAAAAAGACTGCATGTACCTTCACAGGTTCTACTGTCAGTATTCAGGTTGAATCCTGGGTTGCAAGAGCAGGAGTAAGAGCCTGGCAGGTTAGCACAGAGCTGCTGGCAGTAACCGTAGCGGCATTCATCAATATCTGAATTTTTGGTATGGGAAAGCAGAGAAATGAATGACACATGAATTACAGATGTGACGTCATATCATAAAGGCTGATCTAGAGTTAATAAACCCAAAACATTTATGGTTTGTTATGAATTCTGCTGATTTTTATTTTTTTAGGAAATGCTATTTTCTTTATTCAGTTTGTTAGAAACTCTTTATTTTGTTTAGCTATGTGACTGCATGGTGTAAATGTTCACCAGATGAAGAATCAGACTTCAAACCAGCAGAAATCTGGGCGCTAATCCATAAAGCAAGGTCCACTTTTTTTAGTGCTGCAAATATCCGTCCTATAACCTGCTCCAGAAACAGACCTCCACAATGACCTGGTGAAGTTAACAGTCAATGATCAAGTACTTACCCTGGCACTGTCCAGCCACCAGCCAGTAACCCTCAGTGCAGGAGCAGGAGTAACCACCTGCTGTGTTTATACACACCTGTGTGGGGTTACATTGATGGGACCGTGCCTCACACTCATCAATGTCTGGAAAAATAGCATAAAGAGAAGAACAGACAAGATAAATCATAAAGAATAAACAACAAGCAGTTTGTATTCACCCAAACACAAGCTAGATTTAGTGGTATAACATCGGCATAACTACTCTAATGGCTAGAAAACTAAGTGGACTGAAACAGCAAGACTTTTACGTTAATCTCCCCAGACCTCAACTGTGTACCAATACACAAGCCACATTCCTCATTGTGCCTTTATCAAGTTCCCATGGGTTAATTTATCATACACTAACGCGGCAGGTTTTCATACGCTCAACAAATTGGAATGGGAGTCTATGTGCTCTCACATTTTTCCTTATGTGGGCATCAAAAACCCCTGAATCAACCTGACACTACACATTTGCTTCTCAGACAGTGAAGTCACTTATTTAAAAAAGAAATCTAAAGAAGGCAAGCGTTAACGCCAGATTGTTTCTGCTGTTTATTCAGGCACTCTTGGTGGTTGATAACGGGCAGGCTAGAGCGGCCTGATTCCAGTGCCAGGACAGCAGACTGCGTTCCAGCACCTGCTAACACTTAAGAACAAGTCAGGGTTAAAAGATGCTGAGCTCAGAGTATGGGCTACACGTGTGCCACTTGAGGGAGGGACTGAAGAAGACGTCCATTTCTTAAGTCCTTATTTGGACAAAGTCATTCGGACAAAGTGAAAAGGAGGCAGACTTGGGGGGGCAAATAAGGGAATTAGGGTAAAATGTCTGTACATAGATTAGGATTTGGTCTCGATCTAGAAGAGGTGATTGTGAAATATATAGCCACTGGCTTACAACCATGGGACGATGCATGACTATTTATGGCAATACAAGCAAACATAAAAATGATTCATGGCAAGAACTAAAACATTCACATCTCTCTCCAGACATAATTTATTTTGCTTAGATTAAAATAAAAAGATTAACGTGTTAAATACGATTTCAATTAATTATAACAACACGGTGATCTTCATGGGTTTTGCTATCAAAAGAGTCTGTTCAGTCAAGCAACACATTAGGAGTGTTTACAGACTAAAGCTAGACTAAACAATGTTAATAGACCAAAGTATAGAGGTCAGCAGGAGTTATTGTGGCCTGTTTGGATAAGAATAGACACACACATAAACGGGTCTAGTGTATCCATAAATGAGGTGTACTTGGCATATTTTCCTCAAATTATGAATAATATGAAAATAATCTGAAAGAGACATGCACATGGAGAGAGCTAAGTGACTGTAGGAACAATCCTATACGTACATACTATAAAGGAAAGTCAGAAATAAAATGGGAAAAATCTGATGGAAATGGATGCTTGGTTGCATGGTAAAGGCTTTGGGCGGAAGAACAAAAGATAGCAAGCTAAAATTAAGGTTGAATAAGACCCTTTGTTGGATAAAAAGTTGGATAAAAGCATCAGCCAAATGAGCTGATAAGAACAGACTAAAGAGCAGATAAAATCCAGTAGGTAATGGAAAAAAACAAGTGCAAAACAAGACAAGCAAATAAACAGCAACAACCATTCGATGCACCAGGCCCTCTCAATATTAATGCTACAGTTGCTTACTTAACATTTGTTTATTGCTCTTAAACGTCCAGTAAAATGCCCCAAGAATGTGGCTCACCACAAAACACAATGTGGCTCACCACAAGAATGCTGCAAATGAATGGCAAGAAAAATGATTTATATTCCTCTGTCTTTTGTGTAACTGCTAACCTTGATTTAAGTGTTAGCAGTGGTGCTTGGATCTGTTATTTTAAATCTAGTATCACTAGTGCACACCCACAGATGACTTGTGCAACATACAATGTTTGATTTGCCTTTGTAGAACTGCTACTAGAGCCTCATGTACTGTAGAAACATGCACCAACGTGACGTCATACTGTATATAAACAACTTTGTCATACCATGAACGAATGATGTCTGCACTGTAAAGCAACTCTACATACAAAAGCACAATCATTACAATGACATCATCATGAAACTTGGACTTAACATGAAGAAAGCTAATGAAATGTGAACTGACCTACATCGCTTAACTTATACTTCATTACCAACAGATGTGAGGGAAAATGTGGCAAAGGCAGTTACTTGATGGGATCATTTGGGGTTTGTATTTGCAACTTTTGAGAAGGTTTTGCAAGAACAACACACTTTTGGCATGTCCGCTACTTTGGAAGTAGACTTACTATGTCACTCTTCACAACATTAATGTTTCACAATTTGGCTAAACCCATGGAGCCTGTGGTTAGCGGTTGTTGCTAACCTAAATACCATAGCGTAAGCTTGTGTAGGTGCAATTCCGGTGAAATTTCGGTGGTGTGGAGACTTGTCTTTGTGTGATTTAACAACATATCTGAGAGGAATGTTGACCTTTTTGCCATAATTTGCCATGTTTTCATTCGCGTCTTCATGTTATTTGTAAAAGACTTCATATGCTAGCTACATTAGTGACTCAGTAATTCGCTAGATTTTCCACATTGTCTGGTAAGTTCCCTTTTATATTTGGTCACCCCTTAACTGATCTGATGCGTTCTTGTTTTTCTGTTTACTGCAACTGAGTGGTGCTAGAAACGTAATGACTTTCCCTGTATTTCCATGTATGCACTCCTACAGTATACACAAGGTAATGACTGTTAGATGAGTGAGATCAAGCTTGCAGCCTGGTACATTTTCTGGCTCATAACAACACATTTTATTCCGTCTCTGGCATAACGGCATGACTTGTGCCACTGGGAATTCTCATTCAACATCTTGTGACCTCATTGCTGGCATGCGCATCCAGATGCTGAAATGCCGCAGCTCTGAGTGTGGGCTCTTTCGAGGCTTACCCAAGCAAGACCTAAATATGAGATTTTCTTAATGCCACAAAGAGGTGATTATCTGTGTCAAATCTCAATGAGCTCTGAATATATAGTGGCTTTTTCCACAGATTACAGTGATTTCAGGGGAATGCAAAGATTTTTTTTTTCCTCTGTGGCTATAAGTGATCTAAAAGACTAAAGCAGACAAATGGAGAACACATTTGAGACTGGCATGCCTGTCCAGAGTAAACTGCAGGCAACGTAAAAAAAAAAAAAAATACACCTTAAAAGTTTGTAAGATAAACCCTTTTATTTTCATTCCCCAACCATGTGTACCGAGCTGTGAGATTAGCAACAGCGGCTCTTTCAAAATCAGGCCATAAAGCATGAAGTAACTTTTTAATTCTCCCACAGCAAGAGAAAAAAAATCATTAGCCGTATGGGAACATGTAATTACTCTGTAAATCTCTCCTCACTTTAAACTGAAAACTGGTCTACAGCTTTTAGTTTAGATATAGATCAGGCTTGGAATTCAATCTCTGCTAAAGTCTTTAAGTTAAAAGCCTGCCTCAGCACAGACCCACAGATACGAGTAAATTACAGACTGTCGTTTCTTCGCTTCTGCTCTGTCTCCGACCCTGAGAGACACACGAGAGGCAAAAGCACTACAGAATCAGAATAAATTCCGCAGCAGAGTCTGAAACAACCCCGAGAGACGTCAAAAACACACTCGCACATCTGAGGTACCTTATAATTACTGCAGCACTGATTTATCAAAATGTACAGCTTGGACGGATGAGAGACGACCACATCAATGCATCAATGCAGGTAAAGACGAAGCCTTAGAAGCGGGTTTCTTAAGCTTAAGAAGGGTTTCTTAAGAAGCGAGGTCTTAAGCTTCAAAGATGACCCAACCTCTCATTACAAAAGAATGTAATCACTAAAAGTGTAATCACTAACTTCCCTTATTTAACACTATTTATACCATTGTGCTGGTGTATTCTGAATTCGGTGTTGATTAGGTTTCTACAACCACGACTCTGACAATATTTCTGTAGTAACAACCACCATAAGTGGATGATCCTTTGATCATTAATTGGTGGAAATATAGTTATGAATGGTGATAATTAAGCATATTAACACTTTTCATAGGGAACTAATAATGTAAATAATGTTGGTTAATAAACCTTAAAGGAATGTGCTTCCAGGTTAACAAACTGTATTACCATAAACAATTAGAATGACACAGATTCCTAACAAAGTCCTCATTATAAACCCACAGCAATATCTGCAGTATTAAAAAAACAGATGGATGAAGGCCGATTGGTGCTTGCTTCAAGTTTAGAGTATTCACACTAAAGCCCTTTCATTCATCACCAGAACAGGCACATGATCAACGCATGAGCTGAATTTACTCAGTTAAATGATTCGGGGCTAAATAACAGAATATACTATGATTTCTTTTTATTCTGTGGCTAAGAAATAGTGCTATGCAATGGATAAAATAACATTTTACCTGATCTTAAAAATCTGCTTACTGCTTCACACTAATTTAAAAGTCAAAAGGAAGGCCTACTTACCAACACAGCTGCCATCCTCTCCAAGTGTGTAGCCAAGGATGCAGGGGGCAGAGGAACGGCTCACTATCGGATAACTTGGACCAGGACCGGACCCTGGACCGGGGATGATAGGTGGAGGAGGGGGAAACTGCTCAGAAAACCCCACTGAGGTATCAGGGTACTCAGCGTAGGACGGTACCTGCTCAGCATACGACGTAGAATAAAGGCTTTGGGGGAGGCAGAGGTACCCTCCGTTTTGATTGACGCACCGCATGTCACCACGGCAGGCGCCTGGCGCCGTGCGGCACTCGTCTACATCTGCGGACATCATACAGGTACTCACTTGATTGAATCACAATAAATAAACACAATTTTTTTTCCTGGTTCTCCCCTTATTCTGCATTTTTATAGCGTCATCCCTGATCCAGCACACCTTACAAATACATTAGGACAGGAAAGCATTCTGACACAGCCTATAAAACATACAGCGCAGGGGAACTCCAGGAAATAGATTGGGAAACACTGAGCTATAATCTTTGACCTACTAACCGATGCATTGCCTGGCTCGAACATCATACGTGAACCCCTCACTGCACCTCTGCGGACAAGCAAATAACACGAGTCAGCCACAATCGTGCAAATATTTTTCACAGAGCTGAAATGACAAAATATGCAATGGGCGTTTCTTTAAAACTTTTTATCCCATCAGTGTGGAAATATTCGCTTGAGCAACTTCTTTATTGCAGCTAGGACAGAACTGGAGCTCTGTAGATGGAACGGCACTGGAGGAAGCTTCACAGCGGCTTGCTGGTGAAATAACTTAAACAATGAGCAGTGATACATTGGCCTGTTTGGAGAAAGTTTTGTTGCGGAGCCAAATTCAGCTAAGCGAGACAAATTTGAAGCAGTTTGGAATTTTGGCACGGAGAGCAAAGAGAAACGGCCAAGTATTCCCAGTTTTAGTCCAGAAATAATCAACAAAGCAGTAGAGAAAACTCCTAATATCTGGCTCTGTGGTTCTAGTACTGTTTCCTTGAAAAGCAAAGAGAGCAAATGGAGAAGGTTTACCTGACTCTTTCCAGGCTGGAAGCAGCAGAGCAAAAATACCAAAGCTGTCAGCATTCTGGGGGGGGGGAAAAAGTAAAAGGAGAAAAAAAAAATATATATATATATATGTATATATTTTTAAATCACATAAACCTCAGGAGACACTAGCAGGCAAGTAGTGGAATTAAGACTTGCATTTGGAATTGAAATTCAGAAATAACAGCTATAAAGCCGTGGTTCAAAGAATTAAAAGCAACTGATACATATTTGTGGAATTTTAACTCAAATTTTTAAGTACTGATTGCCTGATTGATTAATTGGTTGATTTCAAAGCGGCGGGACGCACGAACCTCTCGGTTTTGTCGGAGCTCGAGTCGCGTGCTGTGTCCGTGCGCGTGGTCCCACCTCGGACTGCGCTCCCAGCAGGGAAAAAGTGAGGACCACTTTCTCTCTCTCTCTCTCTCTCTCTCACACACACACACACACACACACACAGCTCTCTGTTTCAGCGCTGTCGGGCCTGAATGCGTGACGCGCGCCAGCTCGCGGCACCTGGTTTCGTTTACGCGCGCGGTGGGCAGTAGTAAAGAGGAGGATCGCGCGCTCCTATCAGTGACAGACAAACACAGATACACAGATAAATAAGGACGACTCATTAAATCAGTGGTTAAAATCTCACTTCTTGGAACGACACCAAGCTTTACAAACTATTGCGCGTTTTTTTCTTCTCCTGACGTTTTGACATTTTTTTTAGCTGACCAATAAACACTGAAGCTGCATGCCTACTCCTCCTTCGAAACCACGCCCACTTTCCCCAAAACCTTGCAGGACCTAGAACTTGGACAGACTGGTGATAATCTAAACATTCAGGAGAGAGGAGCAGGAACACTTGAAAGCTTTTTGTTTGTTTGTTTGTTTGTTTGTTTGCTTGCTTGCTTTTCCCCTTAAATGCTCTGTATTGAACCCATTTACCTTCCTTGCTATTGTTCCTGGGACTGCTTTAAAACCTAAACTACTACATCTCCATGGAGCATGACATGCGTGCACATCTTGTAGTGGTGTTTAACAGTTCTGGCCCAGATTCACCTCCCAGCTGGTGTCCCTCCGGCTCCCCTTCCTCTATGGAACAAAAGCACTAGCCAAGACAGACAACAACAACAAAAAAAAGGCCAGAAAGTTTGCTATTTATAGAAGAAAATGTGCATCTTATATTACATTAGTACTATGGCAGTTTGCAATTTTAAATAGTTTTTATTTATTTATTATTATTAACAAGTTATACATTTGTAGTTATACAGGGTGAGTCTTTGTAGTGCTCCATCAACCACCTCTCATTTTTCTCTCTTCTTTCTTAAAAAGCCAACGATCCGCAGTTATTAAAGATAAAGATGTCACACTGGAGTGCCATTCATTTGTATGGCTTAGCAGCAGAGAGACAAGGCTGCAGTCTAGGTTCTCCGATTACGCCTCGAACCAAGAACCAGATGTGCTCTCGGCTGTTCCAGACACTCGGCTTGAAATATTTCACTATTTATTGTCATATTGATCTCAGAAACTCCACAGCATGGAATTTTGTCATGAAGAGCAAAGAGAAAAGGGTTAAAGTTGTTATCTTTTAGCTAATAGAGTCATTAAGAGTCGACTCTTTGAAACACTTTTGTGGTGTAATCCGAATGTTTTTTTTGATTGTATTTTTTTTTCCAGAACCTCAGTTCATATCTGAGCTGTTTATTAGCATGAATTGCTGAGCATTGACATTAAAATTATATATATATATATATATATATATATTATAAATAAATTGAATCATTTATGATGTATGATAACTTGTATTACTGATGTCATGAATTATATGCAAAATGTTTTCACTGAACCCATCTAACAGTTACTGCCATGTTACTATCATGCAATTACTTTTCTTCTATTTTTACACACCTTTTAATTACTGTTTATAAAACAAATATACATTTTATATCACTGCTAGTTGCTTACTATACAATTTAATATCTTAATATTTAATGTTTAATCATATGCCTATTTGACCAGTTTCCCTTAAAGCAGATGTAAAGATTTATTAGATGTAAACATTTTATAATTATATATACACAATTACACTGTTTGCTTAAAGAGTCAACTCTCTCTGAGTCAAATGATCTGACTCCTTAAACAGCTGAAATACTTTCAATTTTGATCAAAATGTTTTGCCTCATGTTAGATGCTCATGCCCTTTTATTTTATTTCGGAGCTAAAACAAGGAACCAATCAGAGCAAAGTTTTAAGAAGTTTCTCCTGAAAAAAAGTCCATATCTGTACAATTTTCATGCAGCGATATGCAAACCTTCCACCTGCCATGGTCCATTTTCTTAGCAGTACTGACTCATGCGGCGCTGAATGGGACCTGGCAGCTGAGCAGACCAGATGTACGCTGAAATCCAGTAAAACACTCTGTATTAAATCTAAGTGTTTGTCTCAGAGCTCTATCAGTGCTGAAAGAGAGAGAGAGAGAGAGAGAGAGAGACAGGTGGAAGGGATCTTTTCAAAGCCAGAGAAAACGTCACCACTATCACAGACTTTTTCTGAAGATAAAGAGTGAGAATATTTAGCTGAAAAGGAATGTTAATGTGAGGATTAAGCATGGTGTGGATTTAAAGATCACACATGTTCCGCATTTATTAGGATTATGATTTTATCTTGACCTGAAAATGCAAGAAATGTTTTGCTAATGCTGAGAAAAAGATGATTTAAATGATTCAGATTCTTTGTTAGGTGCTTTTAAAGGTAAAAGCTCAGTAAAAAAAAATTAATGCACCTGCCATTCCCGAGATTAAGTTAACTAGTGTAAAAGATAAGAAATATGAAAGGATAAATCTTTATATAGTGTTTAGGTAAAGTTGGGACGCAAGGGAAGGCGTGGTAAAAAAAAAGAAAGAAAGAAAGCGCTGACATTGGAAAACTCTTCACTGAACTACTCGCAGTTTAACCCACTGAGCAGCTGCTGTACAAACCAGTATGAAGGAGCTGCTACTCCGTTTCCCCACAGTTAGAACTATTGAACGTCTGTGTATATGGTTTCCCAGCACTGGAACAAAGAGGCCCAAACAACTTATCCAGCATGACCACGCCCATGGGGGGAAAAAAAAAAAGAAAAAAAAAAAGAGGAAGCCCCACGAAGACACCTTCGAGATGAATCAGAATTGGATGACAGAATGGAGGATGTCTGGAAGACAGAAGATAAGGGTGGAGCGCATCGAGACAGGAAAAGGGGAACGAGATGTTTAATAGGTACATGTGAACGTGATGGTCTGGAAAGCACAAACTTCAGCTCATTTCTGTAAGAAGATTCCATTAAAAAATAAAGCAATAAAAATCAGTGTGAAATAATCCTTAAGTAACGGAGACTCTTGACACATTTGCATGTGCAGATATCTTTATTTCTGCATTATATTACAAACATTGTAAGTGTGATTTGAAGCCCAAACTTGAGCCAAAAAAGGAAACAATAAACCTGATCATCCTTTAAATTAATAACAACACTCTCCCAAATAACCTTCAATACATTAATAAACCACCATAAGTACTGCTGAGCCAGATGTTCAATTAAATAGGATCGTTTTTAACGGGGCAAATCAACAGGCAGTCCTTTATTTGTGTTCATGGCCAAAAGATTAAAATACACACCTTTCCAAAATGTTTTACTACTGCCCATTAATAATATACAGCTAAATTTACACAGGAGGAGCCTTTTCTCATATTAAGAGACTGGTATGTACACATTGATATTTTAGCCTCTGTGATTTGTGAACTTTTCCAGCACTGCTTCAGATTTACACTTTCAAGTACATATTTATAAAACTACAAATCTACACAGCAGAAGTGTCCCAATATCAGAGTATCCAGTTGTCGAACCACAATTGGCAGTTAGAGTCATTATTGTAACCGAGACGAAGGGTGGGGGTGGGAGGGTTTGGGGGAAGAATGAACGAGCATTTAGTGTTAGGGGAAAAAAAAAAAAGAAAGAAAAAAAAGTAGGCGAGAAAAAAAGCGCTATTCGTATGGATTTCACAGACGGGGAAAAGATCTTAATAAATCCTGCAGGCATGTCTAAGCCAAGTGGACATCTTTCATCAGACCCATGATTATCTCCACATTAAAGAGCAAAAGCAGAAGCACTGCGGTTCACTACAAATCCCCAAGTGACACTTGTGATTACTGAGTGCAGACAGATTGAATAAAACTGCAAATGCTTCAGGAAACACCTTGAAGAAGCGTTTCACCACCGCAGGCTGACCTGACATTTGTTATCTATACGTCTATCCATACTTCTGGTTTTTCCCCGCACGGCTCTAGTGCTCCGTCTCGAGACGTCCCCTAAAGTGCTTAGACAGATAGCATCGTCGGGCCGATCACTGTTTGAGCAGGTCTTTAAGTACGGCCCCTGCGCTGGCGTCGGCTGTCACCGGCATGGGCGTGAATGTGGGGAGAGCGTCCGAGATGGGCTTCATGAGAAGGTGCCCACCTGAGGCTCCGCCTCCACCCGTCGTTAGTAACGGCACAGCAGCAGAGCGCGGAGCCAGGAACGGGTTCGAGTCCGTGCTGCGCTTCCCGCCGCCTGACGATCCTGGATGGTTACACACAGGGAAAGAACACACAACGCACTCCGTGTTAGGAAGACGTGTTGTGAAAACACAAATCGACAGAAACGTTAGGAATTTGCAAAACAAGTAGAAACTCTCCAAAAAAAAAACCTGTTCAAGATTTAACTATCGGTTACGTTTAGTAAAGCTACAAGCTAAGGTAATATGAAGTCAGCAGCAAAGACGTTTCATGCACATGTTCTAGAAAGAACGTGCGTCAATGCACAGAACCCTAAAGTCGTCCGCATGCTGTGTATTGTATTGTACCTGCTGCAGTTGAACCGGTAGTGTTCCTGCCAGCAGGGGGCGCACTCAGAGGCTTAATGTCGTAGACGGGGAGTTTGGGAGCAGGAGCGGCCGGAGTTGACTCTACTTCCAAGAATTTCACAAAGAGCTCGGAGAAAGACTGCGAAAAACACAAAGAAGCATGCGAGTGTGTGTATATCGCCAGTTCAGGATGTGTATATTCATGTGTACAAACATCAAGTGTGACTCACATCATGCTACCATCGCCGTGCTTCACAGAACACTTGTGTTTTTGCTACAGAAATCTGCACACTACCTTTTTCCCTGGTTATACTACGTGATGAACGTTCACCTCCCCGTCTGTTACCGTGTGAAACACTCACCCCATTGAGGTTTTGGGCATGGGTGGGTCTTTGGGGTGTGGTGGGGACACTCTGGACCGCTCTGCTGCCTCCTAACCACCCTGATACCCAACCGGTCATTCCCTTCCTCCCCTCGTCCTCCAACATCTAAAGAAAAACAGAGAAGATCATGGGCTCGTCAAAATAATCTGTCTCATGAGACTTTTTACTGCTGTGCATCACCACATGAACTCATCATCATCATCATCATCATCAATCGTCACTCTGGTGTTTTATTCATCCTGTATAATAATGCGTAAGGAAGGCGACTATACATTCTTTTAATCCTGCATGTCACCGAGCTGGATGAGTGAGAGGGAAAGTTTGTCCAAACAAAAACACAGACGTTTAGAGTGGAATATTTCAGATATGGGGCAGGAGATAAGATAGGAAAGGCAAGGGACAGGAAACAGGAATACAGGGATGAACTAGAAGGATCTGAGAAGTGCTATATTTGAGAGAGAGAGAGAGAGAGAGAGAAAAAAAAGTCTGTTCAGAAGAATGTGACCGCGAGTGTGTGATCACAGCTGGCTGATACAGCTGCAGAGCTGGACGCTACCCAGGATTTTGCTGAGCATCTGATGAACATCTTCCTGTCCTTCCTTCACCCCTCCCCTCTCTTCCTGATGTTGGTCTCTACTTCGTTTCAAGTAATCACTTTAATACCCCAGAAGCGTAGGCTTTTTTTTGTTGTTGTTGTTGTTGTTGCACATATTAAAAGTTCCTACAGGAAGGCGTTCAGAACGGTGCAAGAAGCAGGACAATGAGCTCGGTATGTCCCTCACATTCACATCATTCATCTTAAAACAGTCTGTTAGAGGTCACCCCCATAACTCCCTCGCCTGTAGCCAACATGGCCACCTGCACTCCAGAACGTTTATCACAACCGTGAGAATTTCAGGCTTTTGGCTTCCTTCAACATGCACTCCGACAGAGTGATTTATTTCAAGAGTGAAAGAAGACACGAGGGGGCCAAGGAAAGCACGCGGGGCGGGAAAGTGATAAGGTCTGTCTTTAAGCAGCTCCACCCTTCTTCATAACCTCTGTAATTCCCATGGACCTAGTGTATTGTGGAGAGATGGAGAAACGCCAGAGAGACCGCTCTGCGTCACAGCACAGCCAAATATCTCTAAAGAGACCGGGAGATGGATGAGAACATGAACTGTGACTGGTGGAAGAGAAATGAACAGAGCACAGAAGAATGTGGGTTTGCAGCGGGACAACACATGAAGTATCTTAAAGCGGAGAATATTTGGCAAGGCAAGACTACGGGAATTCGATTGGCCTGTGAAAAGTGGGTGTAACACCGAGTCAGACGCAACACCGCTGCTGAGTGACTCCGTCTGCGACTCTCCAGATCAACATTTCTACCAGTTATATGAAGATTCCAGCTCATGTATGTAATGCAACACTCTCCAACCAATCAGAAGATGGAATTTGACCCCCCCCCCCCGGGCCCCCCCTCGCATTTTTAGAACGGAGCAGAATAAGCCTTCAAGTTCAAAAAGCAGACTTTTTCTTCTTAAAAAAAAAAAGAAGAAAAATAAGATAAATGTAGAGGAAAATGAGCAGATTTGGAGAAAAAAAAAAAAAAAACTTACGCATGAAAGCATTGCAGACAAAGTGTAGAAGGGAGTGAAAGGAGGACGAGCAAGAAGGGAAGGGGACGTGCACTCACCTTATCCACATCGTCCCGTTCCAATCCGACCACATTACCCATGAGCCTCAGCACTTCAGCGCGCTTGTTTCTCGGTGTGTGGAAATATCCAAGAAACAGATTTCTCATCAACACTCTGAAACAGCGAGAGGAAAAGAGACCCAAATTTTTTTAATTTGTCTAGTTTTTTTTATTTTAATATATTATTATTAATTATTTTTATGTCATTATTTATTTATTTATTGCTTACTTGTCCACTTTGCCTTCAGTGCTGTTGAGAAGATCAGTCATTTTGGCCTGGGCGTCATCTAGCATCTCCTGCCTCATGTCCACTGCAGCACACACACACACACACACACACACGCACACGCACACACAAGCCTGAGTTGCCTGCTTTTGGGCAAAATGTGTCATCACTTCCATAAGCGTCCTAACTACAGCCTTTCAGAAGGTTATTTATAAAGCCAACGATTACCTAACAAATGTCTGGAGCTCTCATAATGTCTGCCTGTGTGTGTGTGTGTAATATCATAAATATACATGTCCACAGTCTGGATGGTTACCACAATGTGTGTATGTGTGTGTGTGTGTGTGTGTGTGTGTGTGTGTGTGTGTTAATATTTGTTATAAAAACACTGGTAATGATGTGAGCAGTTCTGGGTAAATGATGTAATGCAGACACAGTTTTTGTTTTATTCAGATGTATTGAGTCAGTGCAACGTTTACCATCCAAGTGAAAGATATAATAAATAAAATAAATAAACAAATCACTGATTTGGAAAAGGATCACCCCCTCCTAGAAATGACTTGTGAACTCAAATCAGGTGAAGCCAATCGCTGTTTTTATGGCGCACAAAGCTGTTTGACTTTCAACTGTGATCAGCTGCGCTCATTTTGATAACCTCGGCATGTAGAGAGTCCCTGGTAGTGCAGCTGAAAGCAAAACAATCAACTATGGGCGGCAAAGACACTGTCAAACCATCTCTGGGATAAAGTCGTGCACAGACACAAAAAAAAAAAAAAAGAAGAAGAAAAAAAAAAAAAACGGTCAGAGCCCAGACTTTAAGTCTATTGATAAATCTAAGGAATTACTTAAAGACTGCAGTCCACAAACGGTCATCAACAAATTTAACTCAACTTCTGCAAAGAAGAGTGGTCAAATATTACAACGTCTAAATGTGCAGCTCTTTATGTGCCATCAAGAAGGTGATTAGCTTCACCTGATTGAATTTACAAGTCAGAGATTCTGTTTTTTTTTTTCTTTTTCTGACATGTTGGTGTTATATTTTTCACTTGGAGTAAATACGGCTGAAACAAACAAACAAACCAAAAAAAAGGGCAAAAATGTGTCCGTCTTCGTTTGAGGCTTTCAAGCAACAAAATTTCATTGTTTTAAAGGAGCGTCCTTTTTTTTTATATATATATATTTTTTATATACCCACTGTATCACCCGCCTCTTTAAAAAATAATCACATTTTTTTTCTTTCTATATCTTTGTTGATTCTGAAATGTCAAAGAGCGGAGCAGCGACGGGCACGATCATGAGATGTGTAACTAAATAACTCGGCAGATTTATAGCTGTTCATCATGGCCGTGGATTAGGTGTTCCTATTACTGTTCACATTTAACATCTGGAATAAGAGAGGACAAATATTCTTTCCTCAGGTCATAAATCTGGAAGAAGAATTCACGCGCCAGGCCATGCAATAACCTCTATAAATATACATCTTAAGATTTAAATATCAGACATGATTAAAGATTTATACCATGGCCTTTAAAATAAAAAAAAAATCTAATAATAAAAAGGATGGAGACATTCTGATGTAGCTGATCTTGCTATGAATCAGTCCTCACCCTGTCTCTTCAGCTCCTCGATCTGCTCCTCCTTCAGGTCGAGCTGGTCAGTGAGGCGGGACGCTGACTCGAGCGCGGCGTTCGCCTCGTCCAGATTCAGCTGCATGCACGGAAACGCGCAGAGAGTTACACAACAACACAGCGCGGCACAATGGCCAGCGACGAATAACCGATATCGCACGGAGTTAGCGGTGACCTCTGTTCTATTACGAGATGGTTTTCTCGTCCGTAAGATATTTATAGTTATAGTTGTTGTTTTCTTTTTTTTTTTATAATAATGTGATTTTAATTACACAAGACCTCATCATTATACTCTCCTTGAAGTCTTTGGTAAATATCAATCGCTTTTACATCTTCCACCTCCCAGTTTGACTTGTGGCTTTATGCAGGGAATGTTTTTTTTTTTTTAAATGCTGCCACCAGAATTGTTAGACACGGCGCAGCTGCCCAAGCAAAAAAAAAAGTCAGAAACAAGACTGAAACAAAGGATTCTATTTTCTCTTTCACCCCGTGTCCAATCAGGCGGCAAGAAGAGCCTACTAGAAACCGAGAAGAAGAAAAAAAGCACAGAGGAGAAGACAAACAACCTCCTTATCGCCTAAGCTACACGAATCACAAGTTCACCTCGACTGGGTTTATAGAGCAAGACCTTGTGGAGCTGACGTTACCTGCAGGGCAGACGCTTTGTCCTCCAGCGTCTCCGCTCTCCTCCTCCACTCCTCCTTCTCTTTCTTGTGTTTCTCCAGTTCCGCCGAGTACATGGCTTTCTCCTCTAGTGCGTCAGCACAACGAGAAAAGACATGACTAAATTCTGTACCCGCACTTGTTTGTCATCTCCGTACAGTAGAAATTGTAAACCGATCCAGACAACACAAAGCTACAACACTGCACTATGAACTGAGAAAGCATTAAACGTAAAAAGCTATTTTCTCCAGCGTATTCATGATGAAAAATAATGAGGATGAGGAGGCCTTGCCTTGCTGGAACTGCTCTAGCACCATCTGCAGGTTGGACAGAGACACTGCATACTGGTTGACTTGTTCCTGAGAGGCGTGGAGCTGAAGCAAAGCCTCGTCCCTTTGCCTGGCCATGACGTTCAGCTGCTCCTGAAGAGACTCCACCTGCAGGCTGGCGTGCTGACTGCACACGCACACAAAATGATACTTATGTATTATTTACTTAGAATTAATATACAAATCAAAAAGCCTACATAAAAAAAAAAAAAAGGAAAAAAAAAGGAAAGTAAAAGATATTGCGCAATGTTGTCCTGCACACCTGGCGCTCTCCACGGCGCTGGAGGACGACACCAGCTTCTCCTCGAGCATCGCTACCCTGCGCCTGAGTTCGGTCTCCCGGTCCTCTGCTCCGAGCGCCTCCCGAGTGTAAGAGTCCTCGATCTCCAGCAGGTGATTGCGGAGACGCTCCAACTCCAGCTTCAGCCTCTGCTCTTTATCGCGAGTGTGCTGCAGCTACAGAGTGAGAAGAACACAAGCAAGAGGAAGAGCAAGCAACATGGAGGTTTTAGTAATAAGTGTGTCAACAAAAGGTGTGTACAGAGCAAGTGAAATAAATCTACAAGCGACATTTACTGGCTAGTGTTGATTAGAGGGAGTCCTACCTCACTCTGCAGGGCAGAAGTCTCCATCTGCTTCTGTTTAAGAGCCAGCATGACCTGGTCTCGCTCCTGCTGGAACATCAGCGCCTTCTCCTGCATGGACCTCACTTCATTCAGCAGCTGATTCAGCTCGCCGGTTTTACCCTGAAAATAACTCGTGTTATAATGTGCCAAGAAGGAAAAAACAAACAAACAAAAAAAAGGTAAGAGTACTTGTCTGGACATGCACACTTACCTGCTCTTTGTCTTTGAGCAGCTTCTCCATGGCTGCAGCCTTCTCGGTGATGCTGCTACACTCGAACTCTCGCTCCCGCAGCATCAGCGACACCTGCATGTTGGTCTCCTGCAGAGCTCGAAACTCGGTCTCTTTCTCGCGCGATTTTACCGTCACGGCTTCGTTTTCCTCCTTCAGCTTTTTGACGTCCAGCTCGAGGATCAGCGCGCGCTCCTTCAGGTTTGTTACGGCTTGCTTCAGGACCTCGTTATCGTTTTCGCGGTTGCGTAACGTTTCACTCACCTGGAGAATGTGCAAGAAAATTCAAAATAGGCAATTAATGTGTCGGGAGAGAATTCGACTCTGGCCTTCACCCAGAAACAACTATGACTTTAAATTTAGATAATATGGTATGCTAGTTGGAGATGTTTGTACACCCCCTGGTGGCCACCAAATGAAATGGCGTTACAAACTATTGTGTTATTTCAGCCATTCAGTTGGTTATTACACAAAAACAAACAAACAACAACAACAACAAAAAAAACAACAACAACAAATCAAAGAATTCATCAGGAAACTAGTCAAAACATTTTGGGGCAGAAAATGCTTGAAGGGATGCTTTGCCTGCTACAAACCCTTAGTAGAGAGACATTCTGAAGACTTTTAATAGCGTTAATTTCGGGATGCTAGGTGCAAGAATCCCTGTATGCTAAACTCACTTGGTTCAGTTGGTCTCCTTTGGTCTTGATAAGAAGATCCTTTTCTCTGAGGGAACGCTGCAGGGTCTCGATCCTCTCCCGTGCTTGCCTGAGCTCCTCAGCGTGGCCCCGGTGCTCACTTTCTGACAAAGAAGCTGAATTTGACAAGCGGTGGTTGTTCTCCTGAAGCGTTCTCAACATACTCTCCTTCTCGGCTAACAGCTTTTTCAACGACTCCATGTCTTGCTGTGAACTCTCGTCTTGAAAGACTGGTAGTTTTGGTGGTGCGTCCTGGACGGCCTGACGTGCTACAGCTTGGACAGAGTGTGCGGAAATGTCTGGGACCTGAGCAACGCTGTCAAGCTTTCCAAGCAGGACGTCTTTAGTGGTACTAAGCTGGCTGATGGTCTGCTGTACCTGAGCAAGTTCCTGACTCAAACTGCCCAGCCTTTTCTCCTTCTGCTCATAGCTTTGGATGAGTCTAGAGTAGTCGACTGAAAGTTTGGAGCTGCAGTCACTGTCGGCGGACACCTGACCTTGAAGCTTAAGAAGCTCCTCCTGAAGCTGGGCAGATTCATGCTGCATGTTCTTGACGGTCGTGATCACCTGTTGCTTCCACTCGTCCATTTTCTTGACCTGCTGCTTGAGGTTGTCTCTCTCATGCAGGAGTTCCTCAAACTGATTGCTGCTCACTCCACCTGAGCCACCACTTCCGGAGTCACCACCAGATGCCTGAAGAACAGTGACCAACGTTTGGCATTTCTGCGTAAGAGCATCGATTTCGATGTCCTTCTCACGGATGATACGGGACAAATTCTGAATGGTCTCTCGGAACATCTCCTGACTTCCTGAAGGATCACTCATGGTGGACAGCCTCTGGTTTTCCTGTTGAAGCTTAAGCAAGGCTGATTCCTTGGCTGCAATGATTTCCATGATGCGATGGTATTCTGAACGCAGATGGCTATTCTCACGTGCTTTTTCATTCAGTACAGCGAGCACTTGTTCTCGTTCGACTGCATAAGCTTGCAGCTGTTGCTGAAGCAACAGGACGTCCTGACTATATCCGCCTGAAACACGAGCGTGAAGCGCTTGGATTTCTAGATCCTTCTGAAGCACCATTTGAGAAAGTTTGCCAAGTTCATCACGAGAAACCACAAGCTGATCAAGCTGTTTGGCCAAAGAGAGGTTCTTCTCGTTTAGCTGAATAATCTCAGTCTCTTTCTCCTTGATGCCCTTCACAAGTTTTTCAATCTCCACCTTTGACAGGTCATGCTTCTCATTGCCATTCTCACCACCGAGAGAACGAGACTTGTCCTCTTGAAGGATTTCCACAGTCTGCGTTTGACTTTGTTCGCTTTGTAGTCTTTCCATTTCTCCCTGCAGCCTCGTCATTTCCTCATCCTTGGCACCAATCAGTTTTTCATAGTTGAGGGTGCTTTGCTCGTGTCTCGACCGAGCCTGCTCCAGTTCACTCTGGTGCACCTGAAGCGTATGCTGTAATTGGATAAGCGATTCCCGCTGTTGCTCTGATGTTGCCCTTAAAGTCTTTGCTTCTTCCTCATATCTGTCCCTAGCAGCTTTGAGCTGTGCAACTTCAGTTTCCAGTTCTGTGATCACGTCCAGCGTCCTTGGTTCTGACATCAGTTGCGGTCGACTCTGTTGATCCTTCAGACGTTCGATTTCCTCCTTCAGGTGACTGTTCTTCTCCTTCATGGCCCCTAGCTGCTTGTCCTTCTCCTCTACCACTTTTCTAAGCGCGTCACTTTCTTGCCTGATCTGCAAGATTCTGGCCTCCAAATCCTTCTGTGCCTCATCAGCTTGAGCTTTTAATGATGCTGCAAAAGCATCCTTCTCCTGCAAAAGCTCGGTGAGCTGCTTCTGTCCAGCTACAGTGATGTCCAACATCTCTCTGGTGTCTTTGTGGTCAGCTACCATCTGCTCCATCTCACGCTTTAGCTCGGCGATCGTCAGGTCCTTTTCCTGGTTTAGCTTCACAGTACGTTCGTGTTCCATCTGCAATGCAGAGGCATCCAATGATCGTGCTCTAGTAAGCTCCTCGATGGTCTGCTGGTACTGCTTGGTCTGATCCAAAATCCGGTTCTCTGCTTGACTCAGCTCAGCTTGTAGCTGGTTCTTTTCTAGCTTCAAGGCCTCAATGCGAGTGTCCTTCTCCAAGACTACTCTGCTGAGAGAGTCCTGGCTATCCTGTAACTGCCGATCCAACATCTCTACCTTCTCAAGAGCCTGAACGCTGTCTTCTTTCAACTTTCTTTTCTCCATCTTTAATTCAAAGTCTTCAGATGACACTTTCTCATACAAGACCTTCAATTCCGTGAGCTCCCGTTTCAAATCCATGATTTCTTTCTCCTTCTCTTCCAGGACCTTCATTTGACCCAGTACCTCATCCCCCTGCTCCCCTGCTTGACTCAGCTGATCACGGAGACCTTCTAGCTGAATTTCTTTTTCCTGCAGCAGCTTCTTCAGGTCGGAGACCTCCATGCGCGTTTCTTTGCCGAGCTCCTGGGACTTTTTTAACTTGTCCCTCAGCTCTCTTATTGCGGCCTCCAGCTGCTGTTTTCCCATGTGTAGGTCATTGAGAGTGAAGGCACTTTGGCTGAGCTTCTCCTTCTGAGACTCCATCTCCTGATGAAGTGCCTCTTTTTGACTGAGCAACATTGTAAGCTCTGATTTTAGACGACTACCTTCAGCTTCAGCCTGAGACTTCTGTGCAGCGAGTTGATCTTTCATAGCGATGAGATGCTGAAGGACAGAATGGGGTAAAAATTATCATCAAGTTATATATATAACTGGCAAGTTCAGTATTTGAAAACTAATGCCTATTGTGGTTCTACAACATAATAGACTTAATAAATAAAATCAATCTACATTAATTTTTAAACAATATCAGGTAGGATGCCTACTGCGGTTCTAGAATGTAATGAAAATGCACACTGTGGTCCTACAATGCAACAGACTACAGAAACTCTACAGAACATTTAATAGAGGATCACTGTTTGGAACAAAATTTAAACCCTAGACATTGCTCTAGAAAGCACATCCTACCTGACCTCCAGTGGACTACGAGACAAACCTGTGTGGCTTCCTGGTTCTGCCGGTCGAGTTCCTCCAGTTCTGCTGTGAGTGTGTCCATGCTGACATTTGCTTGCTTTAAAGCTACCTCTCTCTGCTCCAACTGTTTTTTTAAGTCTGTAACTTCAAGGTGCAGCTGCTCTGTGCTTTCAGCTTCCCTCGACGTGACCTGGATCTCAGCTACCCGGAGTTTCTCCACTAAAGCTGACTACTCAGCGTGACAGAACACAGCAGCATATTAATAACAGTACTTAAAAAAAAAAAAAAAAGAATGCATCATTCATTTGTTACCGTAAATGCTTATATAATGGTGACGTTATAATACAGTGGAACCTCGGATTGCGTGTAACGTGGTTTGCGAGTGTTCCACAAGACGAGCAAAGATTTTTAATACATTTATGACTGGAAAAAACAAGTCTTGGTTTACGAGTGCCTAGTATTATGTATCACGCATGCGCTCTTGTTTTGACACCGGGTGTCACGTGATCACAACTGAGCCAATGATTTTTCTCTCTCTTGCGCTGCGGAATTGTGGGTAATCGTCTCCCCTGCTGGGTCTTTGTGCTCGTCTCTTGCTCGTCTCACCTTTACAACCCCCTCCTCGGCTTCACACACACATACGGACACACTCCGCTCCTGTGCGCATAAATGGAAACACTTATTCTTACTTTAAAAATTTTTTTTTTTTTTTTTTAAAGATAAAGTGCTGATTAATTAGTTTTATTTTTACTTTATATATTGTATTCATTACTTTTATGTATTTATTTTTTGGGGCTGTGGATTGAATCATTTGAGTTTTCATTATTTCTTATGGGAGAGTTCAATTTGGTCTACGAGTGTTTTGGAATACGAGCCCGCTTCCGGAACGAATTATTAACATAATCCAAGGTTCCACTGTACTAGGGTTTGGGATATGGGAAAATAATTTAGTAACTATACTCCTTACAATTTAGAAACATTTTACATTTTTTTTCTATTTTTGTATAGAAATTTTTTTTTTAATTACATTGTAATTAATATCTAAACAACCCTTATTTTGTTATTAGAAAGGATAAGCATAAGTGTACACACCAAGGCATGCATGAATTAACTTGTTGGTTGTAAAATTTTACATTGATGGTGCACAAACTTTTAGCTGATAAATAGCCTGATTTTAAACATGACACACAGGCTTAGAAACCAAACGTTAAAGCTTGTACTAATTAACCTTCTCATCCTCTAATTCCTCCTTCTCTGTCCTGAGTGCACTGATGAGTGTGTTGAGCTCCAGGATATCCGCATGTTCAACCTCAGCACTCTGATTTATCTGAAAATAAAACACACATTCATGAGTGACCTAATAAAACAAACTGTATATACAGAAATATGAGCTGCTTAAGATGCTGATGATTTAAAATGAATTAATAAATAAATCAATCAATCAGGACAGACGTACTTCAGTGAGAGATTTCAGCCTGGATACCTCTTTTTCAGCATCTACAAAACAGAATTCATTACATAGTACAGATCAAATCTGAAATTATATCAGTAAATAAACTTTATTAAAGATTACACCATGATTTTAAGTTATACCCATATCTTACTGTAGAAATGAGAAATGAATTTATCATCAACAGTAAAGCAGAACAAAGCATTTCACCCGTGAGCGCTTTCCGCAGGCCGTGGATCTCGGCGTCGTGCTGCGCTTTGACCATGGCTTTACTCTCCTGCTCCTGGACCCGAGCCTGAAGCTCACTAACAGAACTCTGGAGTCGAGTGTAGTTCTGCAGAAGTTCTGCGTTTTCCGCCATCGCCTCATCCTTCTCTCGCCGAAGCTCCGCCCCTTGTCGCCGGGCCTCGTCGAGACTCGCCTCTAGCTCGCCGCACTTAGCTTTCTGAAGCTCCGCCTCCTCACGCAGGGAGCGGATCGTGTCCTGCAGCTCTTCGAGCTTAAAAGAATCTGGTGATGGTGATGCTGCTGCTGGAGCAGGGAATGAGGCAGCAGCTCCTGAACACATGCAGAGAATAATTTAACAATATTCTCTCACATTTCATCACAAAATACAACAGATGGCGCTGTACATTTTTACGTGTCCTCACCGTTCTGAATCTGCTCCTCCAGCTCTTCAATCCTCTCTTCGTACTCCGCCAGTTCGTCCCTGTGCCGCTTCGCCATGTCCGCCATTTTTTGCCGATGAGCGTCCTGCAGCGCTGCCAGCTCGTGCTGATGCTCATCAACTTCACGCCCCATCTCCTCTCTCAGCTCCTAATCCGGTCAAAAGTCATTTGCAAAAATTGTAAACACGTACTGTTTGACAAAAAAAAAAAAAAAAAAAGAATCAGGTAAGGTAAAGGAAGTTAACAGTAACTCTGCTTCATCGCGCCATAGTCTTGCTAGTTTAATATTACAGCATAACAGCCAGTGCATTATTCCTCATCTCTCCGACATGACGTTCAGCCCAGTGAGAAGCCTAAGAAGGCAGAATATTTGGAAGAGCTCACTTTGATGGTTCTCTGCAGCTTCAGGATTTCCCCGTGGTCGCCCTTTTCTGCTCCTGACACTTTAGACGCCTGTTATATAAAAATACACATAGGAAAAGAAATAACGCCATTATGCGCACACTTCAGTATCTCACTCAGTCGGCCGATTAAACTAATTAAACTCGCGTTACACTAGGTCAGTGAAGCTACCTGAGCTACTCTCCTCCAGTGAGTGACGTCCGCCTCCAGGCGCTGCACCTCATGAGACAGCCGGTTGATTTCCTGCTGCGACCACAGGACGTCGCTCAGGTCCACCTCGTCGCCGTGGAAACCGTGATGGACAGCCGAGGTACGGGAGGACAGAAAGGAGGAGGAGCTTGTGGTGGTGGCGATGGTCGTCACGGGAAGCACGGCGAGATCGGTAGAGGAAGACGAGACGTTGTGAGTGGAGAGTCGAAGCTTCTGGACTTCTTCCTGTAAACTGTTTTGTCTGGCTTTTAGGTGGCTGATGTCTACCTGGAAGTGCACACACACACACACACAGACCCACAAATGAATGAATGAATGGGCTAAATACTGTACTGTAGAGACCAGCATCTTGCATTGGGAGGCGGAGGCTAACTGATTGAGAATGAGAACGTCACCTCTTTCTGCTGCAGTATAGTCCTGTACTCCACTGACTGCTGCTTGACCTGGATCTCCGCCGCCTCCAGCTTCTCCTCCAGCTCAGCGTTTATTCTCCGCAAGCGTTCATACTGAAACGGAAAGAGAAACCAGTTCACATACCTCAGGTTATCTCTTAACCCTCTTCGTGTATGCAATTCATCTCAACTGTGTCTAATGTTAGAGACATCTCATTCTGATACGATATATGAAGAATATGTATAAATCAGAAAATACTGAATGACTGAAATGTATTGTTATATATTAAAAACTCTTTTCTTTACGTTAAAGTTTATCTAAACCCACTGACAGGTTAGAAGGCTAACAGGACGAGCTGTAGAGCCCATTTGCATCCTGCATGTAGGTGGAAGGGACAATGAACTCACCTCGGATTTCTGTGCAGACAGAGCCGTCTCCAGCTCCAGCAGCCTCGAGTTGGACACGTGCAGCTCGGTGGCAGCGTCTGTGAGGATACAGGTCAATCAATAGGAGGAAAACAGTGTGTCTGATCAACAAGCTAACATGGTGGTTATTGGATTATTATGTAAAAGCTTCAGGAACGCTTCAGAGTGAGCCTGGTAGGAGGACGGATTCGATCCTGTAGCAGTCTTACGCAGGGATGAAGTCTACCCTAGGGATTGTGGGAAAATGTGATATGTGACGTGACATACCAAGGAAAACAAGACGGGTAGAAAAGATCAAAAGACATACTGGGCTTTAAACAACATCACCACTCTTATCAGAGCTGACAACAGTCCGTGTGTTCCCGGGGACGTAATGCTTGTGTTCTCACTGGACAAAATGAACCAGGCTTTAGGGTCAAGTGTTCTCGGAAACGATTCCGGCGCCTTACAGTAAAAACGCCCGTAGCTTGCTCACACATGTCTACTATTCAGAAGCAGCCACTGCGTGTGAACATCACGCAAAACAAATGACTACAGGTTTGTTTTCCACTTCCAACTATATTTTATAACGTTTGTGTTCTCAACACGGACTGTGGACCTTCGTCTCTGCATCATCGCTGCGTCTCAAATAAAAACTGATTTCTTCTTGTTAATCCTATTTACCCAATAAACAACTTGGAATTAAAAATGAACAGCTTGTAAATGTAATCCCGTTACTGAGAGAGCCTGAGCTGCTGATTGGTCTGGTCCTGAGAATAAACAAGAAGTAATGATCTTGGTCGGAGTCAGCAAACCTGCGGAAAAGCAAAAGTGTTACACAGATGTCCTTCCTGTTTGCAGCACAAACATTTTGTAACCAACTCTACGGTTGTTTAAGTACGATTGGCTTCCAGATGTGATTTGAAAAGCATGCAGAAAATATCACAGATGTGAGATGAAGTGCTCTTGGTCTAGAATTCCTGGTAAAAAAAAAAAAAAAAAAAATCCTCAAACTCTTCCTCATCCAGAGTCACATTTTTCCTGAAATCAGTTTTATTTTATTTTTTTAATGTGTGGAATTCCGCTTATCAGGTTAAACGTTTGACCCTGTTAGAGAAAGAACTGCTGCTGATGCACGTCACTTACACACACACACACACTCCACTGAAACACTGCACAATGAAAACCAAGCTCTGACCACAACCTCGATGATATCAACATATTCTCATACGCTAAACTTCAGACTCATAAATCACACAGACGGCTGGAGTTTAAGTTCAACACAGTGTCGCGGACATCAGTCCCACTTTACCAAACTGAGATTTACACGTACACATTGTTTAAACAAATTTAACCTCTCGAGTGTCTATAAAAACATGTCTAATGTCAGAATAGTAGTCTAACCCTTAACCAGCAACATTTACGGCAGAAAAAAAAGAGTGATGGATGGATGGATTCAAGATTCAAAGAATTTTATTAATCCTAGAGGAAAATTGCTGATCTTTGGTTACAGTTGCTTACAGTTGTTTTCCAGGAGGAAAAAAGTAATCAATTACACCAAACCCCCCCCAAAAAAACAACTAAATCCTTTGTTGCACACCAAACATAAGAGGCAGACAGACTGTTTATTAAAGAACAAATTTTCAATAGAATTTAAGAACTTAAAATAATAATTATTAATAACATTATATACTGCTACTACTACAACTGCTGCTGCTGCTACTACTAACAATTATGTTATTATTACTAGCAGAGGTACTCATTGACGATTAACAAACACACTCCCTGTTCGGTAATCGGAGAGAGAATCACAGATGAGAAATGGAAAAAGTAGATCGGATAAAGATGAAGTTTTGTCGTAAAACGACTCCAGTGTGTTAAAATTCACGTATACCACTTATATATGAAAATATGAACTAATCTATAATATAATATAACTAATATGAACTATAAATAAAACTTTATCTTTTCTCATTAATATCTATTGCTGCAGAAGTTTGTTTACATTGAGACAGCAGCGCATTACTAGCTTATTTTAAACCAGATTATTAAATCCAACACATAACTGTTCATAACAACACTTTTACTCAACATGTTGATGTCACTTATGGTGCAGATTAAACTTCAGACAGAGATCTAAGTACTGCAGAAGATTCAGTCAATTCTGTCCAGGTGTCGAGTTAAGACGAATTTCACTTATGGTGCAGGTTAAACTTCAAGCAGATACTTCAGGGTTGGCAAAGTTTTCTACAGAGAAACAAAAGAATTTCTGACACTGGTTCCTGGTCCTTCAACGTATGAGATGTAGAGATATCACTGATGAGTGAGTTCAGATCAAATTTACAGAATCTTCATCTTCCTGTGACGCACACTGCTCCCTAAACACTGACTACTTAGAAGAAATTCATTAACTGAGCCATGGCACAGTCATACGAACCTGAAGTGTGTGTGCATGTGTGAGATGTGTGTTAATCAACACAGCACAACATGAAATCACTGTATCCGCGCGTGTGCGCCTGTGTGCGCGTGTGTGTGTGTTTCTGCTATGCTGGAAGCTCTGGATCAAAGGTCTCACTCAGCGCTGGACACAAGGCTTCAACAATCACACACATTAAAAAAATTTTTTTTTTTTTAAATGTTGCTTAAAATCACAGCTCAGAGCTCTACATGACAAACAAATATATAATCGGCACTAACGTACAGCAGGAATGTCCTGATATTTTAAAATTATCGGCTTAATTAACATTTTATCACAGATTATGATATTATTGCAGTATCAATAGGTGTACTCATTTATCTTTATCATGGGTCTGGGAGCAGCTGACTAAAAACTCAAGTTAGCTGTATAACGTCTATGGTCTTCTGTAAAGCGACGATTGCTTGACTATGGTTTATGGAAGGAGCCTCCAGTGTCAGGGCTTTGTAATGCTGCAGCTTTAAGGTTTCTGAGAAGTTTTTAATCTTTAGTGTTTGCAACATTAATGACCAACAACCACAGATGTTCAGATATATTTATAAACAACCATGAAAGAAAAAGAAGAAGAAAAAAAAAAAAAAACCTCACACTCGTTATTAAAAAATATTTAAATGCTGCGGGTTAAGAGGACTAAAAAAATGAGCAACGATGTGGAAATAAACATTATAAATGAATATCATGTCTGGATAGAGCATGAGAAAAATGTATACTGCAATAAAATAACTGACAAAACATTATTAAAAAAAAAAAAAAAAAAAAGTTTAATTACTACCGATAATACCGCGGTATGATTGTTTTGCGATACTGACAGGATGCGATGATCCCGCCCAGCCCTGTGCAGGGGGCGTGGCTAAAACACACGTCAGAAACACGGGCTATTGGAGCTGGAAAGCTGAATAAAACATCTTTCCAACATGGCGGCTCAGGTGCTGGACTCACCTCCGACTTCCTCCGCTCCTTCCAGCAGAATGTCTTTAGTGAAACTGGAGATTTGTCCGGTGAAAGATGATAAACTTCCTCCGACCTGCCCGAGGGACTGACCGAGGCCCGAACCCAGACCCCCCAACCAGGACGCCATGGCCCACACACACACACACACACACACACACACTCTCTCACTGCCTCTGTGTGGAGGTTGACATGGACAGGAGGAATTCAAGCCACCGTCTGTGTGTGTGTGTGTGTTCAGAGCGCGTTCTTATCAGCGTTGTGGCGAACGCAGGCTCATCCAAAAAAAAAAACGCCGTATTTATCTCAAACGATCCACTCAGAGTGACGGACTTCGAGGCGTTAATCCACCGGAAGTCCGCAGAAGTCCCCGCGGCTCAGTGAGCACCTTGTCCCGGCCTCCAGAGCGAGAGAATTCCGCTTTGTTTTGGTCCGCTGTGCCGAGAACTGCCAGCTCGACTGCAGCCATCACCGGACACGCTCGTCAGAGGGGACGTGGACACGCGCACAGCATCACGGGAAAAGCCACCGACCAATGGGACGGCTCGGGGAGCCGTGACGTCAAGGCCGATGCCGGAAGTAAATCTTCTTACATTTTTCCCCCCCACAACGTCAAGAAAAAACTACAGTAGATCCGGAGATGATGTACAAATACATTAAAGATACAAAGACATAAATCCTTTTCTTCTTATGATTTTTTTATTTATTTTTATATTAAACCATACCACTAGTTTGTGCACCCCTGTGAACCACTACATTCACATGTAAACAAAATACAATTCTTACAGTAAATAACTGCTGTCCTGTCCATAAGTATTTATATACTGTACATATGCCCCCACACTCACATTCACACACTACAGGCAGTTTGGGAAAGCCAGTAAATCTGCACGTCTTTTTCGACCGTGAAAGAAGGAAGAAACCCCGAAGGAAACCCAGCAAGCACGGGGAGAACATGCAAACTCCATCCACCCATACACACAGACCTGGAACGGGAATCGAACCCAGACCGTGGAGGTGCGAGTCCTCAGTACTGACCACTACGCCATTATAACACCACAGGGATTCCAGTCATCTTTTATTTCCATTTTCGCAGGCTCATATTTTTCCGTACTTGGATCACCAGGATGCTGAGGTTCCTCCCTTCAGCTGCTTTGCCAGGCCTGTACTGATGATCGTTGATGGGTCTCTATACCTTCATTTCTGTCTTCATTAATTGAAAAGCAGCTGAGGTCAGGTGACTGACGCAGACCTTGGTGAACATTCCATGTCTTCACGTTGGGTTGCAAGAAGACGACGACATGATACAGTGCAGAGGGGAGCGAGCTGTAGGAGTTTGGAAAGTGGTGAATAAAAGAGGATTTAAACTAAAAGGAAGGTGAGGGAGATCATGACTAGCAGGTGGTGGTAATGCAACTTACTGGCTGCCGATCTCCATCCACAGAAGTGGAGCGTTATCAGCATTTGACTAAATCTGAGCAGAAATATAGCCCTACACATTTCACAGCAATGACAACATCGATAAACACCAGTGAGACGGTTTCGCTGGCAGTCATGAATGCCCAAGCTACGGCACTGCCTCCGGTATGTTTAATGATGATATGGAACGGTTTGGAACATGAGCCCTTTCTTTCCTTCTCCATATTTTTTTTCTTTTGATAATTCTGGTACAATGTAATATTGTATCATAACTTGTCTTTCTTTTGTTTATTTGGAATAGACTAATCTGGCCTTTCTGTTCTTGAGTTGCATCTGAAGGTAAACTCTTGTGTAGTCACATTAATGAAGGCATCTATTGATTGTAAACTTTGACAATAATACACTTGCCTTCTCTAGTGTTCTTGACTTGACCTTAAAGCTTCTGCTCTCTCATTGTTCAGTCTAATGGTGGCCACCGTCACTTTGGGTGCATATTGAGAATTCCCATGAGCAGCAACCAAATGCAAATTCAACACTTGAAATCAGTTCCAGACCTTTTAGTGTCATAATTTGAAACAGGCCACAACTGGTCTTCAAATGGTTTATCCAGCCATTGTTCCATTACTTTTGAGCAAATGGATATGGAGGGACTTGTGTGCAATTCCTAAACAGTATTTTTTTTTTATTTAAACCATTTGAATTAAAGCTGAAAGTCTGCACTTGAATCCCATCCTAATTGCTTCATTTTGTGGTATACATATGTGACAAAATACATTCGACACTGTCCACCTACTTACCTAAATATATTTCTAACTAATTGGCAACAATGAATGATACAAATCTTTGATATGTCTATTAGAAAAAAAAAAGTTCATATTTATTTTCAATCAAATATTAATACACTTAAAATGAAATTGACAGCTTTGACTTTTTTTAGTGTTTTAATTTCTATTAAAAGAAATCAAAGTGAAGAATTACAATCAAGTTGTACCAAAAGTAGCCATGAATAAAACCGTATGCAAATTTTCCATGAAGGAAATTAAATAGAAGCCTGTCTTTAAATATCTCATTCAATTTCACTTCCTCACTGCAGATGATTCATTTCAAAATAAAAGGGAAAAAAATTATATGAAAGAGGAGGAGAAGAATGCAGGGGAAGTGAAGGAATGGGAAAGAAAACAGAAGGAGAAGAAATGTTGAAACAGAATGCACGTGTGCTGTCGCCCAGCTCCTAACACATAATATAGCTTTTTTTTTTCTTCATTTCTATACATGTAAAGCATCTGATAAAGATTATTTCATGTACATAATAGTCTTTTATCTGCCATCAGGATGAGACTGTGGATGCATCTCAGGGGTGTACGTCAGCAGGACGATCATCACCCAGAGGTGCAGCAGGGCCTACAAACACACAGAGACACCTTAACCTCACACAGATCCTAAACTGGACAAAGATGCAGAAACATTGCGTGTGCGCGTGTGTGTGCTTTTCAGCTTTTCTCACCATATAAATGATTACAAAGACTCTGGCCATGGGGTAACGTCTGAGGAAGATCCCTAACCGGATACTGCAGACAAGGATCACAAAATAGATTCATGCAATTTGGTTTACGCAAGTCAAACTGATTCATGCTGGGTCATGCAAATTGATTCATTTAAATGAAGTCACACAATTTGATTCACACACCAGGACTGACGAGTGCATTCACATAAGTAATCTCACACAAACTGCTTCACTAATTGATTCATCCACATAAAAATCAAGTCGATTTGTGCAAGTTGGATCACACAAGCTGCTTTATGGATATTGATTTGTGCAGCTTGAATCATGAGGAACTAACGAGCGGCAGTGTATGTGCAGTTACCTGAAGCGATCTATGGTGGTGGCTGCTTTGCGCACTTTCCCGTACACGCCCGTCTCCGAGCCATCCTGATCGCCGAAGAGCACCGGTGTGTTTCTCTGCCTCGCACCTTCATTACAGTGAAGAACATAAATGAACACTGTCGATGAATAAAACCTTCTCGTCTCGACGTGTAAAATAAAACCCAGGTCTTGTCTGTTTTGTTTGGTCAGAATTGATTGAAACGAACAGAACTGAAAGATATCTAACCCATGCCAGGGACGTACGGACCTGCTCCGTCTACGGCGGCCATGTTGATGTGAGAGCCGCCGCTCTGGCCTCCCTGCACGCTCTTCAGCTGCTGCTCGAGCCGCTCCAGCTGGAAGACGAGGGAACTCTTCTCCGTGCCCAGAGCCTCCAGCATGGTCTGTTTCTGGATCAGAGTCTCGGTGAGCTGATGCAGACGGCCTTCGAGCTCTGCCTGACTGCTGCTCAGAGCCTTATTGGTTAGCTGGAAAAAGAGAGAGAGAGAGAGACAGAGGATCAGGTTGACACCTCCGATCCCAAACAACGAGGAAAAAAACGGAGTTTTTAAATAAATAATTAATATTTTTTCCTGTCATCCAATCATGTCCCAAATGCCGACAAATGAATGTCATAAAGTGTCGCACTGCGGACTTGATCAAAACTTGCTTGTGTAGGTGCTGTACGTGATGCAAGTGGTGTGTGCGCATGTGTGTCATGTCACATCCCACCTGGTTCCTAAGTTTCTGAATCTCGTCCTCTCTGTCTTTGATGCGACTCTGCAGGGTGCTTTTAGTGCGATGGTGTTCCTCCTCCACATAATGTAGCTCCTGAAAAACAATGAAAACATGAGTTAGTTCTAATTACACAAACTCGTTAGTTGAAACACAGTCTTGTGTTGATTCTCCAATGACATCACATATTGCTTACTTAACCTCCATCACTTTCCTCTTCACGAGTCGCTAAGCAACACCAATAATCACAGCAATGACCACAAGACATAATGGTCACCAGAATTGTGACTGTAAGTAATGACTTGTAGCAGATGTTCGACCCGTGTGTGGTATTAGTTTAAAACATGTATTTAGAGCAACAACTCATCACTGTGCTCGACAGAGTGAGGAACTCTGCGCCACATGAAGGTCAAAGCCTTCCACAGGTTTAAACAGGTTCAAAGAACGTCTTCTTATTCTGCCGTTTAATACCAGATGTGATCGTTACAGTTTAGAAGTACTTTTACAGTTTAGTTTACTTTTATGCTGAGGATGATGAAGATTTTATGATATTGTTGGAGAGATGCTAAATATTTTATACATTTATTTTTAAAAACATACTTAGGTTTGACTTTTCCTTATAAGTTGTAAATTGTGTTATGAAGAGCAGACATCACAACCATGCAGATGTACATGAGCGAATGGTGAGCCGTGATGATTTCCCTGGTGCCACACCCTCTCGTGTTCCCTTACATAATCAGGGGGAAAAAATGTACCGTTCCAATGACATGACTGGAAACGAAATGAGTAGAAACTCAGAGCAGATGTGGCGGAGGGTGTTTCTCCTTCCCCCTTTCTCTCCCTCACACACACACACACACACACAGCATACCTGTTTGCAGCGCTCCAGTTCAGCCTCCATCTCTTGTTTCTGTCGGCCCTGCTCTGTGTTTTGCTCCTGTAGCTCCAGCTGCTGCTCTCTCCAGCTCTCAGCCTCCACCACTGCCTGGTTCTCCAGCTCCTGTGTATGAAAAAACACACACACACACACACAAAAAAAAAAAACATTTTTATACATAATGATAGAATCAGTGTGTAACAAGCATGTGTAACATGTACATGTGTGTATGAAGCAGCATCCATTTTCTGTTTAACTTCTACATATTTAGAAAACATGATAGGTTTCGGAGAACTCTCTTTTTTTTTTTTATTGTAAACGTGTAAATGTGTGGGAGTTTATCGTATCTATCCAATGCCTCATGTTCTAATACGCAGTTCAATGATGACTTATTTAGCAAATCCAACACTAATATATACTGTATTTTCAATATCCTATTTCATGAAGCTATTACACCTAACTAGCATTTCATGCTTCTTTTCCTAGCAAACGAAGGCTAATTTAAAAAAAATGTGTACAGTGGAACCTCGGATTGCGAGTAACGCGGTTTACGAGTGTTCCGCAAACCGAGCAAAGATTTTTAATGCATTTTTAATCGGAAACCGAGCAAGTATTAGTTTACGAGCGCCGAGTATCATGTATCACGCATGCGACTCTTATTTTGACACCAAGCGTCACTCTTGCGCTGCGGAATTTGACACAGACACACACACAGACACACACACAGACACACACGCTCTCTCGCCTTTTCACCCCCTCCCCTTCACAAACACACAGAAACTCTGTTTCTTTTCAAAGGTAAGGTGTTGGTTCATTTGTTTTGTTTTTTTTTTTTTTTTTACTTTACCGCAGTGATTCCTTCAGTATGTCTTCACGTCAGTCTCAGAGATTTCTTTTTTTCCTTTAAAACGGTGTTTCCGCTGTGTTTATGTGTTTGTTGTGAAACTTAAAAAGTGATTCCGTTAGTATGCGCCAGTCTCAAAGAGATTTCTTTTTTTCGTGTTAAAACGGAGTTTCCGTTGTGTGTGTGTGTGTGTGTTTGTTGTGAAACTTAAAAAGCGAGGTAGGGGGAGGGAGCAGGAGTATTACTGACGAATAAACGAGACGAGGGAAGGGGCTAATTACACACACACTGTGCCTGCGCGCACCAACGGAAACACTTATCTGTCGGGATTTATTTGTACTTTTTTTAAAGGTAAAGTGCAGATTAATTTGTTTTATTTACATTTTATAGATTGTATTAATTATTGTTATGTATTTATTTTTTGGGGCTGTGGAACGAATAATTTGAGTTTTCGTTATTTCTTATGGGAAAATGATGATTTGGTTCCACTTCCGGAACGAATTATGCTCGTAGTCCAAGGTTCCACTGTATGTTTTCTCAGGTAGGTGAATGTAATACTAAAAATGCTTGTGTTAGATAGCGTAATGTAACCATGGTATTCTTAAACAAATGAATGTGACGTCTCCACTTGCAGCAGGCTAATTTGTGCTAAAAAAAAAAAAAAAAAAAAAAAGGCTGTCCAACTTAAATACCTGCATTTAACTTCTGGCAATTCATAATACAGAATACAAAAATATTCATCAACTTGTTTCAACTCCTGAATAACTCAGAAACGTGCAAACGGCAATGTAAAGTGTCCATGCTGACATTCCAGCACTTTATGGACCTGGATTTCTGAACGGAGGCTCTGTATCTGAGCCTGGAGTTTCTGCATCTCCTCCTTCTGGAGCTCCTTCTCGTGCCGTAACTCCTCCAGCTCCACTTCAGCTGTTCCTCCGGCTTCCAGCGCCTCCAAAGCCGAGCCCTCTTTCAGGCTGCTTATCAGCTTCTCTTTGGACTGGGAACAAAAAGGAAAAAGTCAGATTTTTTTAAATGAAGTACACAAGGACAAGAACAAGCTGTTTCCCATAAACTGACAAGGGTGTGTAATGGGTTAAAGCGAGGGACCAGTAGAGTGAAAAGCCTTTTTTTTTTCCACCCCAAAGCTGAACTTTTTTTTTTTTTTTGTCGCTTTGTGAAGTGATAGTTACTCCAGAGTTACTTAGTGATTCATATAATTCAGTATAACTCTAAAATGCCATGTGGCGCCAGATCAGTGGTGGAGACATGAGACCTGGAGGATACGCGAGGCTTTGTTTTTGTAGTCATTCAGCTCCTGTTTGGCGTAATCGGCTGCGGCTCGGGCGGTTTTGGCCTGCTGCTGGAGCTCATCGGCTCTCTGTCTCTCCTCCGTCGCTTTGCGCTCGGCTCCCGTCAACGACTCGGCCAACGTCTGTCGCTCCGCCTCCATCCTCGCCAGCCGTACCGCAAACTCGCTCTAATGCCAAGACAGCAAACTGGGATTAACTTCGCTCAACAAATCTCATTTACTTCACTTTACAACGAGTGCTTGTCCACCTTATACTTGATAAAAACACTATTATTACAACATTATAATGAAATTTAACATTTATGAAGGCTGTGTTACTCACCTGCATCTGTCTGTAGCTGTCCTGCTCTCTGTTCAGGGTTGCATCGGCCTCCCGGAGTCGCTCCTGCAGCGTCTGTACAGCCTGAGAGTGCAGACTGTTTCCCTCACTGTGGTCCTGCAGGATCCTGGCATCACAAACAGCACAACATGCACAAGGGTCACAGAAATATGTGAGGGACATCAAATGACAACCTGAATCAATTCTACAAAAATATCCACAAACCGGGAGTAGTAATTCTGTCTGGCTGTGAGATACCTGCTCTTCTCGCTTTGAGCCTCCTCCAGCGCAGAGCCTCTGGCCTTCACCAACTGATCCGCCTCCTCCAGTCGCACCCTGAGCACGGCCAGCTGAGCGTCCTTGGCTGTCAAAGCCTGTGTGAGGTCATCAACCTGAGCCCTCAGCTCTCGGACTGTGCGGTCTGAGCGACTCTGCTCTGTATTCCACTTCTCAGCACGAGATCGGGACTGGTTCAGCTCTGTAGAGACGCAGGGAAGGTAAAACTCGAAAACACACTAAATACCGAGCACATCACAAGTAAACCACAAATCTCACGGTGCAAAAAAACAAAAAAGAAAAAACTTGCAAAGCAACCTTCTGATTTTATTTTCATACCATATTAATAACCTCAAAAGGAGTGACTTTATCTTTTTTATCTGATTGTAACCTATGATTTGATTTCTAAATAATCTACCCATCTATGCACACTCGCACTACTGTACAAATATACAGACCACGCCTCTTTCACTCAGCCAACACATTGACCACACCTCTTTCTAAAGAGGCCACGCCTCTTTTATGAGGACTCACTCGGGTCACACCACCTCCATAAAGATGGACTTAGGCCACGCCTCTTTTATGAGGTCCGACTCAAATGCCACATCTACTTTATAGAGTTTGACAGCGGTCGCCCCTCCTTTATGAAGACAGAGACAGAGGCCACCCTTCCTTTAGTTGTCACGATTCTGTTTTTTTTTCTTGTGTAATATTTTTATAATTGTATTAATGTGGCCACAAATGACAGGGATAAGTGGGAGGCCTCGCACCTTCCTGCGTGTCCTTGGCTCTCTGAACTAGCGACGCCATCTCCTGGTTGAGTGATGACACTTCATTGCGTAGAAGCTGGTTCTCTAAACGAAGACCAGACACCACCTGACTGAGCTGCTCCTCCTGAGCCGAGTTGGACTCCACCATGGCGGGAACATCTGGTGCTGCTGCTGTTACCAGGACCAAATCTGAGCTCTCCTGGGTGTCACCTAGAGAAAGAGAGAGATTAATAATGTTGAATAATGAATATTATGACTAAACATTCTAGAGACAAACTATCAAATTAAACTATAGAATACAAAAAGCTCCGAAACATTTAGTTTTATTCACTTTAAGGACAATTCTGATTAAACATAAGGCATCCCTGTGACGTAATTCACTAATCAGTACCTTGGCTTCCGTCTCGAGTAGAGTCATTTTCAGTCTTGGCGCTGTATGTACTTGCGAGGCTGGAGGTTCGGGACAGATCCCGTGCAGAAGGGGGAGTAGCTGGGGCAGAAGGGACCATCACCTGCCCCTGAGCCGCTCCTTCAGCCACGCCCGTTGTCCGGCCCACCGTCTCTCTCCTCACCTCATTCCTGTCGCTCTTCGGCTTTGAATCCGAGCTGTTCAGGAAGTCGAACAGCAGATCATCGTCCACTTCAGATCGTCTAGGCCTCACAAAGTTGGACGAAGCTTTGACCGCACCGCTGCTGCTAACAGCTGAACCCAGAGGCGTTGTGCTGAACACACTGTCTGTGCCTGCCAACACTGTGGCTTTGGATTTCTTAACATTCTCGGCAGCAGCAGAGATGAAGCCGCGTGGCTCATGGACAGGGTAGCTGTGATGGGACTCTGCACCGCTGTACCGGGTCACATCCGGCTCCGGAGGGTCGAACGCTGCCGAAGAGGCACTGTGAGTCGAGTGTTTGGTCAAAGCGGTGGCAGCACCCTGGTCCACTTTGTTCAGGAAGTCCTCGGCCCGGCCGGCTAAATCGACCAACCAAGACATCTTGGGATCTGAGAGAAAATTCAAAAATATTGGCACCCCTTTACAGTCCAAAATTACAACATGTAATTAGTAATAATTTTAACATAAAACGTGTCAGAATGCTCAACAGTCCTACTTCTTTTTAGCTAGTGCAAAAACGAATGCTGTGTGTAATATTTATGCTATACACCTGAAGAGTGACAACACTTTTGTAACGAGTTGCCTATACAAGGTAAGCTGAAAGGATAAAACTGGAGACTTTTGACGTCCAATTTTCTTTTGACAACATCCTACACTTTATACAAGGAACGATTACGTCTCAAAGTAATGAACAACAATAAAAATAAACTTACACAACAAGATAGTAGGAATTCAGATAATACCGTTTAGCCTGTGTCACATTTTTCCCCATCCGTATTGAGAAACCACACCCCCTGCTCTGTTATTGGATCACATTTCATATTAACGCTCAGTATGCGGACTAAACAACAAAACTAACCAATCATAGCGAGTCTTAAGAACAGCACTATCGAATCGTAAACGCGGGGGCGGGATTTACCCGAATACAGTTGGGGAAAAAAATACACCGAAATTAGCACCGATGCTTGGACGTAAAAATATATAAATTTTCATCTACCTTACTCGGGTTATCGCCCCTGTATCAAAGTGCAGACCGCAAAATCTCCGCCGGCATGGTCTGTAGGGAAAATAATTCCAGTGTTAAAACTATTTTCTTTCCCTTGCTATCAGCATAGTCGCAAATACTGCTTGACGTGGACCAGGAACTTAAAGGACCCCACAACAGACCTCCATTTGAAATGCCTGAGTAAAAAAATAAAATATATATATATATATATATATATATATATATATATATATATATATATATATATATATATATATATTTAAAAAAGACCCAGACTGTGGACCAGGAGGAGGGTGTTCCTGAAGATGCATGAACAGAAATCTTGGTTGTTGAAATACGCCGAATAAATTTATATTAATTCGAAATGAAATAATCGTTGAAATACGCAGGCAGTAAATATGGAAAGGTCCAAAAACACTGTGAAGAGTGTTTTAGAATATGAAGAAACAGGACAAGGAAGACGATATTTGATGTGTTTAAACTGAAAGGACGATGAGGCAGATCGTGACCAGCAGGGGGCGGTAGTGCAACACCGTGGATGCCAGAAGCCAGTAAACCCCAAGAAGACAGGAAGACAAATCATTCATAAAAATTCTATTCACACACTAAAAAAAATCACTTTTTAATTCAGGTACATTTTATTTTTAAACAAAAATGAACACATGTCCACAACCGGTACGAAACAGTGCTTCTTTATTGGTGTCGCACTCATCCCAAATGGCCAAATCTTATTTACAAAGCATGCCACATGAATACGAGAGAGAACTGACCAGAAGACATCATTAATAACTAATAATAGTCACATAGCAATCAGCTCTGAATTGAACGATGATCGCCAAAATACAAGGGGAAAAAAAGGACAAAAAAAAAAAGAGAAAGAAATTCCACCAAGTAAAGTTTTCATACAATAAAGAGATTTTGCCCATTACAGGAGTGACGTCATTTAATAGTCTCTTATGGTGTTCTTAATAAGACACCAAGATTGAAACTTCACACACACACACACACACACACACACACACACACACACTAAAAAGCTTTAGGAGGAAGAAAAATGGTTCATAAAAATCCCCCAAGTATTTATTTTTTTACATTTAAATATCACGGTCAGGATTTGGATGAACATTAACAGAAAAAGGATGTTATGACAGAATGTACACACAGCACACAGAATGTCAGGTGCTCATGTATAAATTAACCAGTGGACGATTTCTCTCCTATAAAGTCTGGCTATGAAGGGAAAAAGGAAGGGGGGGGGGGGGGGTTGAAACAAAAAGCTGCCACATGTGATGGGATTTTCGTATTTTGTTTTATTTTCAGATGACTCGTGCACACAAACTGCACAAGTAGTTTCATCGGATGGATGTCTCGCACTACAGTCTTGGATACTCGCTCATTCTCTCTCTCCCTCTTTCTCTCACACACACACACACACACTCAATTACAAAGGTTTACATGTGTACAATCTCTCTCTCTCTCAGATACACACACTTACAAAAGGTTTACATGTGTACAATCTCTCTCTCTCTCTCTGACACACACACACACGCACGCCCACACAGAAGAGACATTTAAGTGAGAGAGAGAAAGAGAGACAGACAGCCTTGGGCTCCCTGGTGCAGTTCACTAACACATGCAGGGATTAAATGGAGGGGAAGCAGGAAGACGGGAGCGTCAGATGAGGCCTCGTCTCTTCTTGTAGTCCTCCAGGTTGAGTGAGCGGCGAGGAGCCCCGTCCTTCACCGGTAGGGAGTTGGAGCTCACGGACAGGGACTTTGTCTCTGCAACACACACATTAAACTACTGAGAACATATAAGGATTTATACTTTATAAAATCTATGAGCCGATAAAAATCATAATGAAATGCAACACCCCCAGGTATATACTTTTATTTATATAAATACATATGAACATAACTCAAGAGTCTTGATTTTGTGCGACAAATCGAATGCACAGTCTTTTGAAAAAGTAAAAAAATACGACACAAACAAAAACACACACACTCACCAGCACTGGGGACCTGCAAGTCAATTTTGACATCGAAGTCATGTACTTTGAACAGGTCCTCTGAGAGGTCGCTGGTGGTTTTTGTGACGTCTTTATCCCTCAGGTTCGCCGGACCCTGCTTCAAACGTGCGCGTGCGCGCACACACACACACACACACACACACACACACACACACACACACACACACACACACACACACACACACACACACACACACACGTCAGATAACGGTGTAGATCATACTCTCGGGAAGCACACTGACGCGCTATGAGAAGACATAGCGAACACCACCATTAATAAATTAAACTGAATGTGAAGTGATGTTTAGATGGACTTCCTTCTCGGCTCACCTGTTTGTTGACCTGTTGCGAGTTGTCCTGGCCGGAACCCGAACCGTATTTCTGATTAAGATGGGCGAGAATAGCAGCGTGGACTGACGGGTCTCTGGCCTGGAAATAAGAGAGAGGGAAAAAAGACAGAAAAAAAAAAAAAATTCACTAATCAGCAAAGAAGACCCGCCCACAACACACTGATTACCTTAAACAGTTTAATTCTGGACTCTGATTGGTCAGCAGGTGTTGATTTAAACACAAGTTTATATTAATGCAATACGTTATCGTTTCTAGGGCAATAGCTCATTCACAGGGACTCGTATCTGAAGCCTGAAATCATTGATGTCACATGGGCACGTCTAGGTCTCTGGTGATGTCTTAAAAATGGTAGGGCTGTGTAAAAAAGGAAAGCTTGGGGCTTACATTGGACACCATGGTAGGTTTACACTGCCGTCTGGTGAACGGGTCCATTTGCTGGTTTTTGGAGTTCTGACCTTCAGCCTGAGAAGAGAGAAATAAAGAAAGAAAGAATCGAGGCAGTGAGGTTTCCAGAAGTTCAGTAAGAAGACGCAGCACTCAGTGTGGCACCGCTGCACCTCTACATACCACTAAGGCTTTCTCAGACTCCACGATGTTCCAGCTGCGGTTCCTCTGGTTGATGTAGCTGAGGAGCATGAAAAGGGATGTTACAGAAGCACATCCAGACTCTCAGGTGGTCAAACACATAAGTGTGTGTGTGTGTGTGTCTGTTTACCTGATTGCAGAAATGTTTTTAGTTCTCTGTCTGTCTAATGCTTCAGCTCTCTCTTCCAGCTCATTCAGCTGATCCTGCAACAGCTTCACCTTATCACCATCACCGCTCTCCTCCGCCATCGCCTGTCACACACACACACGTATAATGCGTTATACAGAACATAACTTTGAAGACGTCTGATGTGTTATAAAGTGTTGATCATTACTGAGCGTTACCTTTTCTTTGAGGAGCTGCGTCTTCTTCATGGCGTAGTTCGGAGGCGCTTTCCGGAATCTGTCCTTCTCCTTCACTATCTGTTGTGCAAAAAAAAAAAAAATTATATATATATATTATTATATACTGGTGTATACAAAGTTTTACTTAAATACATTCTCTCAAGGAAGATTGTGCAAGTTTTGATGTCCATGCTTTCTTATAAAAATTAAAAAAAAATAGCTAAGTGGAATATTAAATTATTTAACTGTTTATTACACACACACACACACACACACACACACACACACACACACACACACACACACACACACACACACACAAAGATTATTACATTTCTAGCTTTGGCCACAAATAAAATTCTCACTTAACCCACATTAGATTAGTTCAAGACATTTCAATTAAATACGTTTTTGTGACAGAAATAAAACTTCGCAGATATGTACAGTTTATTAATGAACGAATATAGAAAAAGACGGGAAAATAAAACCCAAATCCATGACTCACATCCTCGATGTCTTTGTCGTTGAATTTGTAGTTGACGGCTTCTTTGATGGACTGCTCTTTTTTAGCGATTTCGTCCAGGGTGGGGATCTGCATTCCTGCACCGTGCATCTGAAACGGTTCACACCATGACATTCAGCTAACACGTTAACGTTATAACAGCTTGCGCTACTGCGGTCACATACACCACATTTTACAGGTATTCGGATATCTGCTGCTCCGGGTTATGAGATGGTTATGAGGAATAAATCAGGGCTCGACGACAGCGAGGCTCTCAATCGTTAACCAGGTACGGCCATGAAGAAGAAGAACCTTATTCGCAACAACGAAGCATGGATAATCTGAGCATGAAGAGTTATCCACAAAGGCAGAAGCTAAATCTTGTAAACTGACCGTCACTCAGCCACCTGTAGCAGAAGCGCTAAAAAAAGTTTGACCTTTACTCTGCAGAAAGTAAAAAGCCTAAACCCATTATCACAAGAATAATACCGCAGGGAGAAATAAAGAGCGGTTCCCAGCTGTGTCTGAGGCAGCCCGGGTTACCTTACTGCTTCATGCACGCGAGCTGACGCCGAGCGACTATTCAGCACGGAGGCACACATTCTGAATAAGACAAATAGACCGTCTTATAAGTGTGGAAATTCTGCTATTTACAAATAAATTCCCGTCCTCGCTGCCTTCTAACGAGTAGCCACTACTAGGTCGACTAGTACAAAGTGACCGAGTTCTGTGTTTACTTCAGAACATTTGGCGCAGGGTTTTGATGCCTTGTTCCATGTGCTGCACGTTATAACGAGCGAGTGTAGCAGAACAGTCGCATTCTAGATGAGCATTCAGTGCGAGAGACTCGCTTCACCCTAGTTAAGGAATGGAAAATTTCGCTCTATAGTTACGTGTAGGTTGTTCGATTGGTTTCAATTTCTTTATAATGTGAAATCATGAAATAATAAGAGAATGGAAAACATTTCAGTTTGCTCTGCAATAAATAAAAGTTTTACATTTATGATGACTTTCTCAGATCTTAATTATATTTGTTCACTGCTGTTTAGAATACTGTAGTTATTTTTACTGCTACAAATAGTACATAATTAAATCAACTTCGAATATAATTTTGAAGTTATATAAATATAAAAAAAAAAAATACTTCAAATGGAAGATCCTAATAAGCCACACACTCGTGATCAGAGATCGGTATCGGCTGCTTCTGATGTCTGTGAATCTCTGATCTGCGCACCCCTAATAAACTACACGTTTGTATGTTTTTAGCACACTTACCGCTTCTTTCCATTTCATGAACTCGCTCTCTGTGAACTCCTGATTGGACACAAACTCGAGCCGAAACACCCGGGTATCGTTGCCGTGTCTTCACATGCACGCACACACAGACGCACAGACATAAATATAAATCATATTAATTCAGCTATAGGACAGCAGACATCTGCAGATATTGTCATGTAGCGTAACGTGTTATTGAGACGGGTCTGACTGACAGCTTACCGTAACTGCAGCCCCTTGTTAGTTCGCGTCGAGCCGAGCTGGTAGACTTTGGCTGTTTCCACCACATCTACGATCTCAGCCACCTGGTGACGCGCGACAAGAAAACACAAACATGTTTAACAAGCGGACAGTCTTAATAAGGGTTATGACAGAAAAAACCTCAGATGATCTACAAAATTTCTAATCAATTTTAATATTTAAATTAAACAGGGCTTACTAATCATCGGTTTTAAATTAATATTCAACAACAGCAACAATTATAATAACTAATAACTACATAAAACTAGCTATTTAATAATAATTTAAAATATCCAAATCAATGAAAAAAATAATAATAGGTTAGTGTCCCTACTGTATTATTTTTAAAAACCTATACAATTCTCATTTTTAAAAAATCTATAATTAGCAACAATTCTTAGATTTTACTCAATATAGCCTAATTAAAAAAAATATGTATTACCTGTATTATATTTATATTTTATATACTGAGGTATATTATAGATTTTGCATATTTATGAAATACCAAGTTTTATTTTGATAAAAATATTTTTATTTTCTAAAATTCAGGAAAAGTTTAATATGAATTAATTTAAATATGGGTTTTATCTAATTACATTTAACTTACAACGTAAATATTTATTCTTAATATACTGGCAAGTTTTTTTATCTTCAATTTAAAACTCACTTTAGACACATCAGTCTGCATGTTTTATGATTGAAAAGGTAGAAATTAATTAAATATCTGATCTCTTTAAAATTCCTCAGTGCCATTTCTTCCTGACGCAAAGGATCGTAGGATATTAAAGAGAAGAAAGAAAGAAGAAAAGATGGCGTTCATGCCACTGTGTTTAAATCTAAAATGCTGACTATTAGTTGCGGTTAAAAAGGCTTGAGTGTGTTTAAATCCAGCTCATTAAGCGAAACAGGAAGTAGCTCGTACCCTGTAGACGGGTTTACTGCTGCAGTTGCCGATGCCGATTCGGACGAAGCACCCGGTGACCGTTTTAGCGAAAAAGGGCATGTGACACCAGCGCTCCAGTTTGTGCCGTGACAGACGGATGCGGTTCAGCTCCTCCGGCAACGACACCGGCTGAGACTTAGGGGGCGTGGCCTCTCTCCTGATTGGGGGGGGGGGGGCAGAAAAGGAGCCAATCACGGGTCGTGCACAACACGAGTACGGCTTTACATACTTTATAACCAGTCAACATTGTAAAGCCAATACTTTCTTTGGTGCTAAAAAGAAATCAAAAGACCACACTCACTCCTCTTCTTCATCAGAGGACGACAACCTCGAGCTGCGGTCGCTCTTTACTGAGGACTTGTCGTCGTCTTCCTCTTCCTCCTCCTCGTCGTCGGAGTAAACGTCGCTGGCCTTCAGAGGCTGCCGCTTGGTCAGGAGCTCTGCTGCGAGGTTAAAGGTTTAAATATTAAAGTGGTGGTCTGTAACTGGTGCACTGAATAGGAGATGGGGGTGAGGTGGGGGATCAAAAAAAAAAAACTGAAATGAAATTCAGCCAGACATGTACGAGAAAACAAACCTGTTCTGTTCTTCTTCTTCTCTCGCTCGGCTTTCAGCTCCTCCATGGCCTGCGACTTCTTGTCCAGCTTCTCGTCTCTCTTTGACCTCCTCTCTTTATTATGGGACATCACCTAAAATCAGATCGACAACAAGTAGAGCTATGTTAATTCATTATTCTATGTCTCCAGACTTTTACTTATTAAAAACAACCTCTCTTTAAAAGGTTAGGTGGTTGGAGTTCCGTGAGAAGCTGAGACACTGATCTACTCACCACCTGAGTGTCTGTAACCTGAGACTGCTTTTTCTTCTCCTGTTCCTCCTCTTGTTTCTTCTTCTTCTTCTCCTCTTTAACCTTCTTTTTTTCAGTCTTTAGTTTCTGTTTGATTTCGAACCTGAGTGGAGCACAGGGGAGGTGACAAATTACCCAGAGTTGAGGCACGCCAGACATGTACAGCTGACGGCTGGGTTCAAATCTGCACACTGGTGTACTAACTGGTACAAATAAATAAATATACAAACAAACAAACTAAGCCTCATGTTTTGTTTATTTTACTTATTTATTTATTTATTTTTAATTATTCTTAAAAAAAATTTTTTTTTTTAAAAAGCTACTGCTACAAACACTTGCAGTCAATTTTCCACGGAGATGAACGGTGGAGGGTTTGGAGGCAGCCATGTTGAACTAAACTGCACTATGGTTAGACCCCACCTATTTAGGTGTAGCTGAATCAGATCTGACTCTACCCATTGAGCATTCTGAGGTATTTGACATTCCACTCACAAAAACTGTAATTAGATAAAGTCAGAAAACGTTTACTCGTGTGCATGCGCCATCCTCACCTGCGTTTGAGCACCTCTCTCTTCTCAATACGGTTGAAAAGCTCCTGCTCCCTCTCTTTCTCAGTCATCTGCTCCAGCCGTGCCCGGTCCTCCTCGTCTCCCATCAGATCGTCTCCGTATCCGTCCCGGAACACTTCGTCCTCTGAGGATGAGTCTGAATCAGAGCTTGAGGAGGAGCTGTTGCTCTCCGAGTCGGACACCTCGCCTGCGATTATCAGCAATATCTTAGATGTCATGTTAACGAACATCACAACAACAGCGACACGGGATTAACGCTCAGAAGCATCGAATGCGTCAACAATTCCTGAACTCACCCTCCTCTGGGGCGGAGCTCTCAGCTGAGCTGTCTCCATCTGAGCTCCCTGAGGAAGCCGCTTTGCTCACTTTCTTCTTGGTGGGGTTCTTTTTATCCGCTCCTTTACCGGGCTTCGCCTTTTTCTTGGCTTTGGTGCCTCCGACGGTCCACTACACACACACACACGCACACACAAATTTTAAGCTGCACGCAAATACAAAGTCAGCTTGAAAATGTAACCAGATTGACTTGAGAAAGCAAACCGGAACCAAAACCATCTCGGGACATAACCTGCAGAGGAGGATTAGTGGAATAAGGGTGCGGTGAAGTACCTCGTCATCGCTGTCAGATGTCTCGGAGTCTGTAGAAGCTGCAGGTTTGCTGACGGGTTCCTCCGGCTCCTCCGAGTCCACGCGCTTCCTCTTGGCCAAACTCAGCAGTTCCTGGGAAAAAGAAATGAAAGGAAATTAGACATTCATGCGACAGTGTGTGTTTTATCACATGTCACCTTGCTGGACAACTCAACACCTTTGAGAGTTGAAGTCATACATGAAATCTAAAAAATCTTTACAAACTTTTTTTTTTTTTTAAAAACACGCTCAATCACAAGAACTTTATAGTAGAAAGCAAAACATTACAGAGACATGAGCTGAAAACGGATCGGTTTCAGGTAAGGGTTAGATATAAATAGTACCACATAATTTGATATTTAAAGGTATTTCTAGAAACAAGAGGGAGAGACAAATCTCTTATCAATAGCGTACATTAACCTTGTAAGTCTCACTTTAATTCACTCACTCATCGCCTATACCGCTTAATCCTGTATACAGGTTCACGGGGAGCCGGAAGCCTATTTCAGGAGACTTGGGGCACAAGGCAGGGTACACCCTGAACAGGTAGCCAATCCAGGCAGGTCATGCACATAGACACACTCATTCACACACTACGGGTAATTTGGGAACGCCAGTTAGCTTAATCTGCATGCCTTTGGACTGGTGGAGGAAACCAGGGTAACAGGAGGAAACCCACCAAGCACAGGGAGAACATGCAAACTCCATGCACACACACGGGGGATTTTTAAGGGGGTTAACTTAACCTGGCTGAGAATCGAACCAGGACCCTGGAGGTGCAAAATGACAGTGCTAACAACTAAGCCACTGTGCCACCTAGCTTTAATTCAGTTCAATTTTATTTGTATAGCGCTTTTAACAATGATCAATGTCGCAAAGTAGCTTTACAGAATCAAAGGAAAATTACAGAAATGTGTATCTAGTGTAAGAAAATGTGTATGAATCAACCATACTCATTTAGGTGATATCAGATAGCAGGAATTGAGCTGCACTCGTACTTTGTGTTAAGCTGCTGGAAGTTCAATATTACAGATGATGTGTTTAAGTTAATATGGAGTTCAGTTCCTTATTGGCAGCTCAGGCACAAAAACTGTAGGAATTCTCACACTTGACTCAACTCGGCGCGCCTGCATCTTGCATGCAAACACGCATGCACTCAATGGCGTTGTTTTGCATGCAGCATTACTTCACCGCTGACTATCCCGAGGTCACGGAATGCTGGGAGAATTTACAGCTTGGGACAATATGTTGTTTAAAGGGCATATAGAAAACTTCCTGAGCCATAACTTTATAAAGTGGGAATAGTTTTCTCTGGTAATTAATGAATGAACAAATAAATAAATAAATAACAGCACTGCTTTCAGTCAGCAACAAATGAGAGGTCACATCGCTGAGAAACTAACAACACAGCGTGTGTCGGATTTGATTTACTTTATGGACTTTGGTGTTAGTGTCAGGATTTATGGTTACGGTGCGAGTCGTGTGTGTTTTATGTGATGTGTTTATAGCCAGGAGGATGATCCTTCCAATGACACATTTATATCTCCATCATCATCATCATCATGCAGGATAAACTTAGCTCGGCCAGCCTGGGGATTTGCTCTGGCTTTAGTTCTCAGCTTCATGTCTCAGTTTCAGTGCAGAAATAAGCCCCAGTGTGTACAAAGCTAACACCGCTGAGCACAAAAGCTGAAGAAATGCACGAATATGCCTCTCAAAAGTGTAATGATCCGTCCCTCTGTCTCTACAATCTGAGAGAAAGCGTGAAAATCAACCATTAGAGGAAATCTCTCAGTGAATTTCAGAGATTTCCAGCCTCAGGGTGCACTTACTTTTGAAAACACAAAACGTCAGAGCTCTTTAACACTTTAACCTTTTAAAACGTCTTGTCCTTAAGCTTGAAATAGATCTGAAATTAATTGCAGAAACACCCCGTGGACTGGCTCAGCACTCGGATGTTTACAAGCGTACAGGACTAGCTAACGCGCTAGCACGCTAACTACCAAGGATGCTAGCTACCAGGCTAACACCTGATATATACAACAACTACCGAGTTTAATGCTTTGAAATGGATTGTGCTTAATTGTGAAATAAAACATTGTGTTTGTAGACTACTTTATGTACAATATTCTGATTATTCGCTGATGAAAGGGCTCTTTAAGCAACTAGCTTGCTAGCGCTGTTTTAACCTGCGTTCTAAATATTTCCCACTTGTTTTTAGGAAAATCCCGCCCCCTTTATAACTATTGGCTGTCAGTTTCCCGCCTTCCAAACTATAATTGGATTAAACTGCGTAACTCGACCAACCACCGAACAGCTTGGGCTGTGACGTAAAGCTTCACCAAAGAACACTGGACGCATTGCAGGTATGTTTTTTAAAAAATTGCAGCGCAGTTACCTACTAGCATGGACGTCCGTGCTAATGTTACCCAAAAAAGACCATTTAAAACCCGCACACAACTTCCGATTTTTAGGCAAAAATAATTATATCTCGTTTTTTACCTGATCCAAATTGTCATCGCTAGCGCTGTCTTCCGAGTCGGAATCGATAACGACCCGACCTTTCCGCTTCTTTACGTTCACCATGGTTAGCTTCGGAGGCTAAGCTACCCGCGGTGGATACGCTCGTGCTTATTTTGGACACGAACACAGACGGCGGCGCTAGAACGCGCATGCGCCTTACGTGTTTATGTTTGTTGCCCCAACCATCAAGGGGCCGGTGACGTCATCTGGACGTCAGTAAAAGCGTTCAGTTATTTCCCTTCGGTTTAATTGTTCTCCTTAAGAGTCACCAAGTCTTTAGTCCGTGTGGCCTTATACGATCTAAATTATGTTTGGTTAGTATCGACTTTAGTATAGAAATAATCGGTTAGTATAGAAATTAACCCACTTTTTAATTTTCTTACACGAATTGGATTTTCTTAATAAAATAATAATATACTTCTACAATTCTCTGACACTTATTATTTTATTGTCATTTCTTTTTCTTTTATTGCCATCAAAGTACATTGTATTCGAGTTTGTATTGATTCAAGTTATTGCAAAAAAAAAAACAAACTTATTTTTCTCGCTGATTTGTTGCTGTATAATTAGATAAAATGTTTGGAGGAAAAACGCGTTATGTTTAAGTATAATGTTTATATTCAATTAAATTATAAGTAATGTTTTAATGGTTTACATTTATTGCATTATTACATGCACATATTATACATCTCCGTGGTTAATCTCCATTTATTTCCTTATGTTTAATTCCCCCCCCGATATTCCTGTGGCGCATCCCGGAACCAGTTTGCAGCATCGCTTTTTTTCTCTCCGGACATTTTAGGCGACGGACCGCAATGGCGGCTTACAGGGACGTGAATGTCAGCGTATTTCTTAAAAGCATTTCTTCTTTAATATTTAATTAAAATATTTTATATAACGGTATATTGAAGTTTTTTTATTTGCACTCTGTCACTGCTTGTAAATTGATTCTACGAAACAGTGTCGCCTTTTGCTCCCTGCTTGCTGTTATTTCAGCGTGTAAGTGATGTTTTGTTATTTGTGCTTGTTTTATTACTGGAGCTGTTTTCAGTCTTATGCACGAAGGTCTGGTGTGATTGCAGTCAGACTTTATAAGTGATTAGAGATTTATTAAGATGAACTGGTTAAAGAAGTGATTAATTAAATATGTTTGAAATCTTCTGGTTAAGAATGAAAACCCCTCATTTAGAATAACTAGTAAATGTGCACATCATGTACTGCTTAGAATTGGTGACCAAGTCGTGTTCCTTGGGGGTTACAGAACAGCCAGGATTATAATAAGCATTGTGTCATGAAGGATCGGACGTAATCAAGACACGGGGATGTATTATTGCTTGCACTCTATTTGTCCATTGTCATTTTCCTCTTTGAGTCAGTAACATGGTCATGTTGTCTTTCTCAGCTTGGCAGAAGAGATTTGAATGCTTTGAGCTCAAAGGGAATGGCCCTGCCAGGGAGGCTACTGAAACCCTCTGGGATATTCCGGAGGCGTCTCCTTCAGCTGCACATCGCCTGTCCTGTCACCGTGAACATTCGGACTGTGTACGAACGGGACTACCGCAGACCAGGCCAGGCTACGGACACACGATGGCCCTGGCAGAAGATAAACTTTGACTTTTCAAAGGGTGTGGAGGGGGTAAAGAAGCACTTTGGGCTCCTGAAGGACGAGCTCATGGAGCGCTGGACAGGGCCCGAGGGCCGGCCGCTGGAGGTGCATATGTTGGAGCAGACGCGTGTGCTGTGGGAGTTCCGCGGCCCAGAGTCGCTCGGTCAGTGGGCGGTCACCTCGGACAGGGAGATCGGTGGCCGCAGCGAGGCGTATATAAAACTGGGAAGGAATAACTCCACCTGCATGCTGTATGGCTCTCTGTGCTCGGCTCCACCACGGGATGGAGAGACGCGCTACAGCGGCTACTGCACTCTGCGCTCCAAACAGCCTCGGGTTAGTGCGTCTGAATGCTGAGTTTAGTTTTACGATTTCTCACATTTCCTTTGGTTCTGTGATCTTAAGCTGGTTAACGTGATTCTGTGTTTTCAGTCTTCATTCGACAGAAAGAAGCACTTCGATTGGTCAAACTTTAACACGCTGTATCTGCGTATCCGTGGAGACGGGAGGCCGTGGATGGTGAACATCTCAGCAGAGACTTACTTCTCCCACCAGAGAGATGACATGTACAGCTACTTCATGTACACTCGAGGGGGTCCGTACTGGCAGGACGTCAAGGTGTGGGTGCCACAAAAAATAAAAAAAATAAATGGCATGGCATGCCAGCTAAATAGAGTAGCAGTCCTATTTAATAGTTATTTATAATAGAAGTCTAATAAGAGATTTATTTGTTGTGTTAGGTATTATCTTCTTTATCCTCTTACCTTCACAGATCCCCTTTTCAAAATTTTTTCTCTCAAGCCGCGGGAGAGTACAGGACGACCAGCACGCCCTCTGGCTAGACAAGGTCTGATTGACTTTCAGAAATGTTTTCATAATTCCTTTCATGAATGTTTAATTCCCACAACTGAAATTAAGTCCTCCTCAGTTTTCAGTGTGTTTTGGATTTCAGGTGAACACTATCGGCTTCACGCTGGGAGACAAAGCAGACGGACCGTTTCAGTTAGAGATCGACTTCATCGCTGTGTGTAGTGACCGCGCTCACATAGAGGAGTTCGCTTATGAACTCTACAAGAGGAACCCGGAGGTTTAACAAAGACGAATCTGAACTGTGACCCTGAGCTGGATGGGAATGTGTTGGGTGCACAAGTTTTAAACAGAAAAACACAGGGACACAGGAATTATAAAACCATGTTTAACAGTTAATGAAAACAGAGCTTAAGTATCTACGTCTCTGCACAACAAAAGTTTGGGCTATGTACAAATTTTTGGGGTGGGAAGTTTTTTTCTCTCATAAAAAAAAAAAGGGGGGGGGGAGAGAGTCCAACATTGACAAAAAACAGACACAAGCTTAAGAAAAGGTGCAAGTAGATACAGTTTGAAAATATTATTTTAAAAATCAGAGAACATTAAGCCATGACTAGTCCACGTCTGGCACCGAGCATCTTCTCTTTCTTCTGCTTCCTGTCCTCGTTGTGCTTAACGCGCCGCTCGTTTCTGTTGGAGCGACGAAATCAGAGTGTTAATCTCTACACAACACACAACCGTTCTGCACAGCAAGGCAACAATCCACAACAACATGAAATTAAACATCAGCCTTGGGGTTGAAAGTGAAGTTAGAGAACATTTCTATCACTTTTATAAAAAAGGAAGGCAAATGATTATCTTAACACAAACCTGTAAAAAAAAAAAAAAAAAAAAAGGTTCATCATGACAAATCATTCCTTGTACGGGTGTGTAAACTTTTGCATTCAGCTGTAATTATTGACACAACTGGCCTTCATTGTCCACCTTCATATTTTTGTTCAAAATATTTATTTAGTATTGAGTTTCATTCTTAATAAATAGTAAATGAACAAATTAGTTCATTCGTGTGTTTAATGGAGTGTGTGTTTAATGGCGTGTGTGTTCTGCTCAGTAGCAGCATCTCACTGACCGCGTCTGCACTTGGTGCTGTTTGTAGTTTTTCTGGTGAGACGGAAGCGTTTGAGATTTATTCAGTGCGGCGTTTTCCTGCGTCTGCGCCGCTCCGAAAGGCTTCAACTTCCCTAAACAGACCGAAGACAAACGAAATAAATACAAATCTCAAAGAGATCTACAAAGAGGCAAATTAATTTCTGAAATAAATTCCTCACGCACCCTTATGCGGCTTGTAGCCGAGCGGACGAGAGAGACTTGCTTTCAGATCGAAAGCGTTCTTCTTGTTGGTCCCTGGAGTACCGGAGGCGCCGCCAAACATGAACGGAGTCAATGCTGAGAAAGTAAACAATGAAAGCACAGACGTTTTACTCAAATGCTGTTTCACTACACTGTGATTCTGTGTGTGTATGTGGGTGGTTCTGACCTGGGGTTTTGCTGACAGGAGCAGAATTCTTGTTCGCCTGCACTTCAGACTTCCTGCCCGGAGTAGGAGTGAGCGGAAACATAGGAGACATGCGGGCTGGAGTCTTTAACAGAGAGCGCTTGTGCTCGTTGTCCTGCGTCGTTTCGGAAAACCTTTAAACATTGATAATTTAACTCGCCTCATCTCGTCAGCGCACAATATTAACACTTAACATCAGAGCTCATGGCATGCTCCTGACCTGACGTTGATTTTATTGGCTGAGAGAATGGATGGCCTGAAGGGGGCGCTGTCCTTCTTCGCCGGCTTGCTGGCGGGAGCCCGAGTGGCCCTGCGCGTCACTGCTCTCTTCTCCGACGCACCCGGGCTGAACAGCGAGGCTCTGCTAACCGCCGGCTTCTGCAAATATTAAGACGGTGATGATCTGCCGCCCAGATACGTTTGTATTTAAAGGGTGTGTGCTGAGGACAAGGAATAAACCTGACTCACAGCATGAGGCTTCGTGTCCGCTGACTTCTTGATGCTGTTTTCTGTCTGAGCCTGAGAAAAAACAGCAACACGCTTAGTAAGTAACACAAACACGCCATGTTGTGCTGTCAGAGAATAATAATCAGTGGTGAAGTATGCACAAACGAATAAGAATAAAACCTTCAGATCCTTCACAGAGTTCCTGAGCACCTCCATCTGCTTGTTCCTCCTCTGCACGTAGGAATCGATGGACTCCATCTTGCTGAAATGCGCCTCATGGAGTTTCTTGAAGTCTACAGATTTCGGAATAAGGAAAACAACATCACTATCTGTAGCACTTTTTCCCCAGCAGATGTGTGTGCAATGTCAGCAAGCATCTGCAAAAAAAATAAAAATAAAAAGTAAATGATGAAATGTGATGTTACTTGGCGTGGTAGGCTTCAGAGCTGCTTTCTTCTTCATCAGACCCTCGTGACGGGGGATTTTTCCAGCAGTCTTCTTCACCACATCTGTTAGAAAAAGAAATGGGTTGTTTAAATTGACATTAAAGGAAGATTTAATTCTCTAATTATCGATCAGAATTGGACGGGGACCCAGTGACATAATTGTGTGTACGGGTAGAATGAGGTACACAAGAGTTTTAAAATCCGCTCACACTGCTTTCAACTAGAGCTTAAAAACTCGTAATTCCCGTCCTCCAACAAGGAGAAACTAAACAGAACCTTACCCTCAACTTGGGAATCAATATTAACAATTCACATTTCACAGACGTACACAGATACGAGTTCTACCTAAAACACACCTTTATTGCTCCCCTTAGTGACTGCGATCTCATGAGCGGATTCCGGAGCTGGAGTCCCTGTGTCCTTACCCGAGGATACCTTCCTCCTCTTGGAGCTCCTTTTACCGCTGTCCTCTACCTCCTCCTCTGCAGGTGCCTTGGCGTCGTCCTGAAAATATACACTTTTAAAGTTATTAAACGTTTTCTTCACAAATCAAGAAACCCATGACACTCCTCATCCTCTCACCCTCACCTGAACTGTGCTCTCTTCAGGTTCAGGATTTGGATCATTGTCGTGTCCATGTCCAGAGTGCTTTCTCTTGTTCTGCTGCTGTTTCTTCCCACGGCGTGTGGTGACCAGAGCATCGTTTGCGGGTTTGGGCTCAGCCGCCACGTCCTCTGGGATCTGCGCTTCGTCTGAGGTGACGCTGTTTTCCTAGTGGGGAAAATAATGCGTATTTGAAGCGGCGCATCGTCTTGTTAACATCAGATATTTCCAGGATACTTTTAATCATTTGATGCCACCTTACTCCTTACTTACATTCTCTGAGCTTTCTTGCTGCTGAAAATGCTGCTTTAGCGCCTTTAGCAGCTTATCAGCCTGGCAAAAAACAACAACAACAACAACAACAAAAACAGTACAGCTTTATTATAGATTATTTCCAAGACAAGCATTTGTTGTGTGAATGTTTATCACCATTATGAATCAAAATATTTTGTTTAAACACGGAACAAGAAGAGCTGTTGCGCAAACTGAAAACAAAACATGATGCGCATGTTAAAACAAAAGTATTTGCTCTTATGTAAAATCTATTTACAATGGCCAACCTGATCATTTCGAGCATAGAAAGCTTTCCTATGTTTATGGGTTATTGCTATATTGAATGATTATTGGAATATTGTTTTTTCTTAATTTTGGATTAATTGCTCGGAACATATGTGACTTTGTTCAAATACACAAGACTCGTCTTTCTAGCAAGAAAATATTCACACAGGTATTATGCTTAATAAACTGTAATATAAAAAGCACTTTTTGGGGTGGCAAGGATGATTTCAAGAGCGGCAGAGGTCACCTGATTTGCCACACCCTCTGTCAAGATCATCACACGTTCCCATGGAAACCATGAACTGGAGCACAAACCCTTTGAACCCAGCTCTCTCTTCATAAGTTAACATTCTTATTTAGCAATGAGATTAAAGTTAACGTTATTGAAGCGTGGACTCACCGTTGCTGTACTGTGTTATAATGGCGCACAACAATTAGTCCGTTTATTCACGAAGGCAACATCTATATTTAAAGTTCTATATTTTAGGAAATGTCTTTTAGTTTGAAGTATCAAAAGATATTTATTGCACTGAATTTCTGACAGTATTGTGCTGCTAGCTAACGTTAGTTTAAGTAATTACTTATAAGACCTGTTGCAAAAAACACCACATACGTACACGTAGAGAATACACGTATTTCTTGCAGTATATGAAATACCGCCATAAATTAAACATCCACACGTTTTTGTTTCGATATAAAGCTGAAGCTAGCGTTAGCTCCGATTGCTAACATGATCCGTTAGCGTTCCTCGCCGTTAAACAACTTCATTATTAACCGCCTCACCTTCATGTTGGCTTTCAATCCAACGCTCTTGGCGAGCTGCCGCAAGTCCGCATACTTCATCGAGTCTAAATCCATTTTCACAGCCGACCCTGAAGAGGTTTTGTACCGCGCACAAACAAACTCCCGACCAGATATTAACCGTGTTTTTCAGCCGTTCACGCGCGCCTCAACTAACCGATTCCTTTCCACGCGCCCGATTGTTGCATATTTTCAAAAACCGCCACGCGCTCATTTGATTGGCCGGCATCCTCTCGGCGTCACGCCCCGACGTTTGTGATTGGTGCGTGGCGGGAATAATGGGCGGTGGTTAAGCGGTCCTTCGGAGTCGCCCGAATCTCGACCGTTCTCGCAGGGTCACTGCGGAGGCTGTGAGGTGATGGCGCGTGCACACGTCCTATAGCGCGCACGCTACGAGTTTCCGACCGAGACCCGCTGTAGAAGAGTTCCACTGTGGAAGAAGGGTGTATGCAGAGAAGGATGTCTGGATTTCTGAGTGAATGCGACCCGTGCGACAGCAGCAGCCAGAGCAGCATGATCTCCACTCAGCTGAGGGACATGCAGGCCGCGCAGGCGCAGTGCGTGCAGTATGAGAAGTGCTCTGTGTTTCACTGTGCCAATTCCAAGTGCAGCCTGGTGCTGGGGGATTCCCTGGGAGCCTGCGGGGAGATCAAGAGGATCAAAGCGATCATTTGTCTCAGTAAGGACAATTCTATTCATCAGTAAGGGCTCATGAGCACTGCAGTGTCAACTCCAACAGACATGCATGTGATCTGTAGCGTCACATCCCATAATATCTGTGTATGTACAGTGTGTGTATGCGCTTTGTTTTAGGTTAACGTGCATGTGGTTGTTTGCAGAAATCAGTAAAGATGTCAGAGTGCGGGAAAAGCTGGAGATGGGCAAGGAGGGTCCTCTTAAATTCTGGTAAAGTAACACTGTTGAAACTCTTTGCTGTTGTTAGGACTGCACTACAAAATCACGAATCATCCAAATGATTCAACAACATTGTTTCAAAAACAATGAAGGTAATCCAAAATAAATAAATGATTCGTGGTTAGCAAAAGTTGCCTCGCACCTCCAGGATCCATGTTTGCATGTTCTCCCCGTGCTGGGTGGGTTTCCTCCCGGTGCTCCGGTTTCCTCCCACAGTCCAAAGCCATGCAGATGAGGCTAATCGGCAGTTTCAATTCGTGTGTAGTATGTGATGGAGCACATAGGAGTGTGTTCCTATGTTCTGGCTCCTGGCATAGGCTCCAGGCCTCCACAATGCTATATACGGGATAAAGCTGTGTAAACGATAAGTGAGTGAGTGCGTAGAGATGCATTTGAAATTTGTATGACTGAACAAAGCTGCTGTTGCTAAGCAACAGGCACATTACAGCAAGCTAGTTTGCGTCGTTATCGAATGACTTCAGAAGCAAACATCAAAATTATACGTATTAAATACAACATGGCACAATATTGTTATTTTTTTTATAGTGATGTACTCACTCTCAATCATACCCTGGATGGGGTGCCAATCCTTTGCTAACACACAACATTGAGTATTAAAATACCTAAATAGACTCAAGCAGACGACAATAAATTTGTTGCAGCTCAGTTTTTGATCCAGTTAGCTCAGTCAGGATGATTAGCATTAGCTAGGGAGTGCCTTTTGCAGTCATTTGTGTATATTAGTGTAAACTAAAAATGTGTTCCTATAGCACAGTCTCGATTCTGATTCAGATAATTATTTAATCGCCTGTTACGCAGCACTTACAAAGCCCTGGAATGTTCCGGATGTCGCCGGTTCGTCGGTTTGGTGCTCCACTCCACGCCGCAGCACTTGTCCTCTCTGAGAGGCCTTTTCCTCTTGCTGAAAGAAGCCGTCAATTGGTGAGAGTCGCTCAATTACAGTTGCGTGATAAAGACATGCTGTCTGGAAGAAAATCTCAATTTATTTAAATACTTTAAGCTGGTTATCTTCTTTGAATATGGTGGAATAACTGCATCTGTGTACTTTTTTCATGGCTTGTCATCTTTGGATGAAGGACAAACCTTAAAATTAGAAATCTGTGAGGGAAAACATGGTTTTATTTTAACCTTTTAATTACTGTTTCTGTTCACCTTTAGCTACATGCTAGGAAACTGCTCAGTTGTAAATGCGTCGAAAGTCAGCTTTGAACACAGACTGCTGGGACGAAGCATCAATGAGGTGAGGAACATGAGCTTTAGCACTAATGTACGTGACACTTTTTGCTCCGTGTAAACATGTAATCCGGATTATCTCTGCAGATGAAGCTGGACCTGAAAGCTCAGCTGAAGCAGGTGAACCTTCTGAAGGACATGTTGAACGACAGCAGACTGGGACATGGCCATCTTCCTCTGTCCTCCACCGTCTCTGATTAGCATTTCCGATTGCTATTCGTACTCTGTTCCTGTAGCAACGTGTTTCTGCTTGTGTTGTGTATAGGAAGTTGTTTGTTTTGTGTTTTTAGGAAATAGGATATTTTCCTTAACTTGTGTTGTACATTTGTCAGATCAAATAAAGTTCATATTTTTTCAGTTATGTTTTTGACGTGCCTGCTGACTACACTACTGTTTCTGTTTACATGCATATTGCATCATGTGGGCACATGAAGTTCATTTCTGTGGGCACCGGTCAGCATAGGCACGGCCCTGAAGCAGGTCTGTACCTGCCCAGCACCACTACGTGTTCTGACTCCTTTCTGTCAGTGCCAGCATTCACTCTGTCAAGCACTTCGAGCTACAATAGCTCTTCTATAGGATCAGACTACACTTAACCCAGCCTTCGGTCCACATGCACATCAGAGAGCCTTGGTAGCTCCAAATGCACGTTTACATTTTACTACTTTTTCTACTCTCTTGTAATACAAGTTTGAGTCAGATTTCACTCTATAATAAAACCTACTACAACCTACAAACGATAAAAATGTCAAAGATGGCGCAACCCACCAATCTAGTAATAAAGGCTAAAAAATAAATAAATAAAGTGAGAAAGAGATGCAGACGTGAGATAAAGGCAAAGGGTGACTGTATGCATGTCAACTTTATGTACAGTTATAGGAGTTGGATAGTGTACAACAGGAAGTGATACATTTTCATTGTGTCCCCTTCCTTAACTACACCAAGAACTGAGACCGGACTTCATAAAACGTCCATTTGTTATTAGCATTGGCAACTAGTGAAACGAATTTAAAAAAGAGGTGATATCAGTCATTCATTTTACTCACACAGCCAAATAAGGCCTTTCAAATAATCCCTGCTGCTTCAGCAACCTTACAGAGGAAGGATATAGAGACTTTCTTACTCACCTAATCATGCATCATAAAGAATTCAGTGTTTTCAGAATTCAGTGTTTGTAGTGCGTTAAAGTTTTGCATGTTCATCTATAGTGCAAGTGTGTGGCTCAGCAGAGAACAAGCATGGGGTCAGGGGTGATGTCTTTCTGGAAGCCGGGACATAGAGGAAGTGCTTATTATTATATTATTATCACCGTTGTTTCACTACGACATGGAGATTTTTCTCTTTGGACGTTCAGAAAAGTAATACAGGCAGCTGTAAGATGGGCACCATGCTGTTTTTATTGCTAAATTTTGTTATACAGGATTTGTTTTTTAATTGTACAAAAAAAATCAAGAGGTTTATTTTCGCATGCTTAGCGCATCTGTAGTGCATAGATTTAACCAAACGGACTGTACAGCGTTCCCATCCTGTGACAAACGTAAAAACATTAACAAAATAAAATGAAATCACAAATAGTGTGGAATAGAAAACAATATTAAAAGGTTTTTAAACTTCATGATATGGCATTAAGTGGATTAAAATACAGATGAATTTATGGATTAACCTCTTCAAGGACGTCTGTCTATTTTTGCTGTGATCATGTGATCTGTCTAAACACTTTAACAACCAATAAAGCACGGATCGGTTGTTAGGGAACACTGGGCAACCAATCAGAGAAAGGAAAAAAAAAATTTTTTTGACAAAGATGTATTTAAAAAAATTTAAATAAGTAAAGTTTCATACAGAATGGGTTATAACAATGCAAGTGAAGATGACTGTGTTTACATACTATATATTGTAGCTATATAAATTTAGATATATAACTGAGGGAGAAATCAAACATCAATCAGTCCACTTGCTTGACTTCACATTCCTTTTGCATTATATTTTCTCCAAGCAAAAGCTTAATTATTGCATGCAGCACAACACGTGATACCCACTTTTACCATGCAGTAGCTAATTTATTCCCCCCGTATTCCCGTACACGGACACCGACAGGCTCACTCGCAGAACGTCGTCTGGCACGTGTGTTAAAAGCGTTTGCGCCACTGTGACTCGCATCGCGTCACGTCGCTCCTATTGCTGCTTTCCGACTGCATAATGGAGATCTGTGCATGTTCTGCTAATGTACTGATGCAAATCATGCAGTGTGCATAAAGAACAACTCCGCCAGGTTTTCAAGCTCTCATGCCGACGTTCCCGTACGACCATTTTATTAACTTATTTTTTGTTTGTTTGTTTTGTCGTGAATGCATGAGCTCTGCTGGAAATCAGAGCTTCCAGTTTGCTCGAGTAAGAAACATTAACAGTAACGGACACCCACCCACACCACGACTAGAAATATGCTACAGGTCATTCAACAAAAGAAGAAAAAACACCAGTCTGGCACTATTCTGTTCATGCATAATAAGATTATTGCTTCTAAATAACGATGGTCGATCCGTGCCAGAAGTACGCGACCGCCTTGGTGATGCTTCAGGAGCACTCAATGCTTAGAGATGCTGAAGGAGTGCAAATCACACACGGAGGCAAGGCGCAGCTAGAGACAGAGACCGGGCCTCTTGGAAACCAAATATACTGGACCAGCACTTCTTAATTCCCATAGTTTTCAGAGCCCACAGTCACTTAGGGCCCTTGGAATCAGCTTTCCTTCATCACACCTTTACTCCACCCCTGCCCGTATGTAAGGTGATGAAGGCTATATTAAATCTTGTGTTCTTCTGTTTTTTTTTTGTTGTTTTTTTTGTCTCTCTCCAGGTATAAATGACCTGGTGTAATGCGAGTACAAAGGGCGAAAGTAAGCCAAGCGTTTTGAAGTTGCTGTTGCTTTTCATCATTATTTCAGTTGTCCATAACGCAATAACATGCAAAGATAACATGATTTGACTCAGTGTTGTAAGCTATAACAAATGGAACAATTATGCAACAAAGGCCACCCCCACCCTTTTTTTTTTTACTACTATTTTTTTACTGTTACAAATCAGTTCAATAGTTAATTAAGCTAGTTCTGCCTAATCATGCTAATAATAATATAACATAGTAACAAGGAATTCAAAAACAATTACACAAATTGTTGTTGAAAATTTCAGCCCGATATGTCAAGTTAGTTACAATGCGCTTTGATGCGAACCAACTTCAGACCTCACATGCGATATTAACGGTCCGAGGAATCATTCAAGCAAAGCGCATCGAGATTATTCTACAGAGACACTGGAGGTGACGGGGTTCACGTATCCTCTTGCTTCTGCTCTGGCGAAAGTGACACGACGTACGAAGACCAACGCTGTACGTCCGGCTCAGTAAACACGCCGACTAAATGACATGGCGTGGACATGTTCCTGGCACGGATCGACCTTCACGCGGTTTAAATATTTTTAACATGATGCGCAGTATGGCTTGCATATCTGTCAACATAATCTAAAAAATAGACTTTGCATTCCAGTCATTGAGGTATATAACTATCTACATCACTGTGTTTTGATCGTCTGTTACAGACGCTAGCTGACTAAACTAAACGCTAAATCAAACCTTTAATGTGTGCTACGGTAAAGCTAGTCAAAGCTAACTCTCTGATGCATCCATTACTGTGTAGGAGACACAGTGCTACCTTAAAGGTCTAGTCTAGAGTCTACCTCTAAACTAGAGTCTCTAGACTCTTTAAAAAAAATAATAATAAAAATTCCTAACTTGCAGCCATAAGCACTGACACAGCCTAATTAGCTAGTCAGGTCGTTCTACGCTAGCTAGCAAAAAAAAAAAAAAAACCTACAGAAGTTGTTTAAATGATCATAAAAACCACTGAGGTGTGATTTAGGCTCTGATTTAATCCGAAAGTCAATGTATTAATTAATAGCTCAAAAATATAAGATTGAAGAAAAAACTATAAGAAAAAAAAGATAACTATCTTTTTTAAAACACCAAATACAAATACAGTAGGTAACAGTTTCCCTATTTTTTTTTTCTTTAGGAAAGAAGGAAAGTGATCTAAAGAATATAAAATAATAAGAGTAGACTAATCAAAAGACAACAAAACAAAGAAAAAACACTTCTTTTTTTTTTTTAAAGCGACACAGTGCTAGTTCGCCTAACCGTCACCTGCTCGACTATTAGCTAATATGCGTTAAAGCTAATCTACTGTATGTCACTACATCTACTCTGCAAGCACCGAGCCCGCTCATGCACGGCCACACAAAACATTGGCACGACAGATCCCGCTACCAAACAAGCGGATGAAACTATACATCATTTAATGGAAGACATTGGTGATTTTGTTGTTTGTCGCACGAACAACTCGTCACTTGTTTGTACAATATACACGTTTATCTCAAAAACGGTGTACACACACACACACACACACACACACACACACACACACTCGCACACACAAAAATAAAAAGACGGGCAACCGTATTGCACTTATCCCACGTCCATTCGAACTGCACAGATCCGCTTTCCTAAAAGCACTGTAATGTTAAGATCAGAACAGAAAAACAGCTAGAGAGAGAGAGAGAGAGAGAGAGAGAGAGCGAGAGAGAGAGACAGTGTGTGTTCAATGAGATGCTCACTCTATTATCATTGTTTTACAATGCTTCTGGAATTTTTTTTTTTTTTTTACATAATTCAACCTTTTTTTTTTTTTTTTTTTTTAATAATCGCTAGAGGTCAAACATAGGAAGATACACCCTCTCACCACACACACACACCTCCCAATCTACTTGGAAAAAGGTTAAAGTAATCAATCAATGTGAATGGATGTACATGATTGAACTTTTTCAGCCTAATAATCTGTTAATGATCTGACAGGGAGCTTATTTAGAAGAGAATGAACCGTAATCAGTTTCAAATTAAATTGATGGGCAACTTTTAATAAACCCTACATTTCTTTCTGAATTTATTCCTGAAAGTCATCACGTTTAGTAAATGGTTACATAGGAGGAGGCCTGAAACACTCGCACACACATATGTGTGCCACATATGAATAAATCAAGCATTTTATGTTATTTGCCTTTTTTTCAAAAAAGTTGGAACTCCTGAATGTCGGGCAGATATGAAATGCTGAGTGACATTTAGTTTCATCTCTTTAGTTACACACACACACACACACACACACACACACACACACTTTTCTCACTCCGCGAGACTCCGATGATGTTTCGATGAGACAGAAATCAGATCCAGCTTGTTAACAACACGGGCAACAGGATTGAAAAGCCAAGTACACGCTTGTTTTTCTTAAGGAACATGAATGGAATAATGGGAGCGAATGCATTCAGACCAGGGAAAATATTCTGACGATGACTGACGATGTGCCTCTGTGTTCAACAACGATTTAAAGCTTTTGTGATCAGTACGTTTTCCAGATCCTGTGCAAGTTTGTACATAACCGTGTGATGTAATATGCGTATAGAACAAAAGGATTTCCTTATGAGGTCACAGAGCATCATGATGTGTTTACGTCTATGTATATACAACTGACCGGATACAGTTTGGGTAAAGTTATCATTTTAGCATTCTCCTAGATTTAACAAAAAAAAAACAACAACAAAAAAATTAAGAGTGAATGAAGAAAGAGTAAATAAAAGCGGCCTCGATTCCACCGATGATGTCATCCTTCCGGATGGATGGACGGTAGCATTAAACGCTACCCAGGCGTGATGTTTAGCAGATCTGAAGGAAGCAAGCGCTGGACAGTCTTCAGCATGCTGCTGACCCACTTCGCATCTGCACGAAAAGAATACAAGCTGAAATGAACCCGAATCATGTGATTAATCAGACCGGAGGATGTCCCGCACTAAAGCTCACCTGTTAACGCTTTCTCTGGCGTCTTAGACTCGTACATGCTGAGATCTTTGTCCTAGCAGGTGGCAGGGTGAGTTCATTTCTGCAAAGACACATAAATTAAAATCTCACTCTCACACGCTTGTGACTCGCCAGAAGGTGTTGATTAGTTTCCTATGACAAAAGCTCTAAATAACATTAACATGCTTGGTCGAATACCTTACGGTTTCTGTAGTAACAGCTCATTGACACGGGGAACACTGATTCCACATAAACAGTGTCTAATGATTTAACTGGCCAATTTCTTGTTTGTTTGTTTTTAGCTGCAGTTTGACTCAGCAACATGACAAAGTGTGAATTTTTTCGACTTAGTAACTTCGAGAGGAAGGAAACTGACTCTGGTGAGGGAACGAGTGTTTATAGCTGCTATAACTTATCAAGAAGAACCGACACGTTTTTCAGCCAACTTTAACACAAACTTAAATTTGGAAACTTGCAAGTTTTAATTCCGTTTATAGTTCTGTTTAGAAAGCGGAAGGCGTGTGCATGTTAACAGGGTTGCAGTTTATGCCTAAAACTGAAAATACTGTTCGTCATGGCTATTTCTGGACCACGATTAAGAATGGTCTGGAATTCACACTAATGATTTTGGATGAACAGGACAACCTATATTTGTTAGCTGCATTACTTCCAAAGTACGAAACCCTACCTGAAATGGCAGGGCTTTAATAAAAACTGATTATTATTTTTTTTTCCCTAATGGACTTTACACTCTCTCACTAATAGTGCAGGTTCAGATCCCATTACTGACAGTAAGGATGTGAGGGTGTTTGTTTGAAGGTTTTGTGATCAGAAGGTTGTGGGTTCGGATCCCAGACCCTTAAACCTTGTCACATGACCAGAGATTTTTTCAGATTGTGCGTTTCTTTCTTTGCAGATCAGTAAAGGATTTACAGAAAAGACTGCAGTAGTCTGCAGGAATGTTATAGTTAGTCACACAAAAACATGACTGCGGGATTATTACAGTGTGTAATTAACACACACACACACACACACACACACACACACACGGTGTTTATACAGGTCCAGCTCGTAAACAAAGAGCAATGCAGTCCGCCTGTAAATAAACACATAAAAGCATCGTACCGCGGGTCTGCTTGACTAGATGTTCAGTCGGGTGTTAAGGGAACGGGGTTAATGTCCATTTCTGCGCGGTTTACGGCAGGAATGTCCGCTTTGCACGGGCCCGCTGTCCGCCGCTGACAGAGCCGAGCTACGCCATTTCAGCTCCAGATAGTTACTGAATTCCACTTCCGGAATGACCTTCAGTGCGACAAGGCCGCTCGCTGATTGAACGGACATTCTATCAGTCACTCGCTAAGACCCGCCCTTTCGAAGCGAGTTACACGAAGCCACGCCCACATTCCATTATACCCAAAGAGCTCTTATGTCTTAGAGAGGCTCTATTCTACAAATAGATCAGAAAACAAAGGACATATTTTACGACGCTATTAAATGTAAACAGATTTTTTTGGGGGGTTATATTAACTTCAGGACTATCTTTTAAATTGTATATATTTTTTGTATTCATAGAGAGAGAATAGTGAAATAGTAACAACTAATAGAGATTACTGTGGAAGCTATTCTCAAGTTTGTTGGTAATAATAATAATAATAATAATAATAATAATAATAATAATAATATAAAACACAGTAATGTAACAGGGAATGCACAAGGAAAAAATAAAAGATAAGCAAATAACAAAATAAGTGTGAAGAAATAAACTAAAAATAAATATTCACATAATAAAAAGGTTCACACATTTATAATAAAATATTATAATATTATAGAACAATAATAAAAGAAAGAATACAACAAAATGTATCAAATGTTTTTTACATGTCTTGATGGATCAAGAACCAGCAGATACCCCAGCCCTTTGTTCTCCTGGACAATTTTCTTTTTAAATAAATCTACTCTGGGTTTATTACTCTTTTTAATCTTGGAGCAGTCTCTGGCACACAAATTTTCTCCCAGATTAATAAAGTTTTATCTGATCTAATTTATCTTTTCTAATCTCTGTGCGGGCTAGTCAATTCTTTCCACACTGAACTCATCAAACCATGTCTTTATAGTGCTTACTTTGTGCACTGGGGCGGAGTCATGTTGGAATAGAAAAGGGCCTTTTCCAAACTGTTGCCTCAAATTTGGAAGCAGAGCACTGTCCATGCTTCACTGGGGATAAGAGGCCTGATTGAAACACTTGAATTCAATCATTAACTGGTTTTAGACAAATACTTTTGTCCATATAGTGTATCACAGATGTTCTGCGGGTAAACTATACAACTAAACAATCCAAATAGGGCTAAACAAAGCCAAAACCCAAGCATGCTCATTTTCTAAATTACATTTTAGAATTTTTGCCTACGAAAGCAGTTTCACCATACGAGCTGGCCAAGTTGTGCGCACGTCTGGGAGCTGTTCAAAACTTGTTTGCGTCAGTGGAAAGCCAAACAAAGCAAGTTTCATAAATTATTTTCTTAGCATTTTGTGCAAGATTTAGTGACATAGACATAGCACCATGGGTCCCAAGAATGTTAGCAAGTTTAATGTCTACTTATTTCTTATTTTACTTCATTTACATGTTTTTTCAAACTGTTTTGTATGCAAAGATAGGAATCGAGTGTTGGAAATCGATAATATTGGTAGTATTTTGGGTGGCTGGAACGGATTATCTGCATTTAGATTATTTCCTACGGGAAAACGCGTTTCACAGTAAGACAATTCACCTTAAGAACTCGCCTCTGGAACGGATTAAATCCATATACCGAGGTACCGCTGTACTTTTCTATCTTTCTTTTACACTGCGCGCTGCTCCTTTAAGACACGCGCGACCCCGCCTCCCGCCTCCCGCGTGCACGCGCTTTCCTCGCCCCCGCGTTCAGCCTCAACCTGAACATCAACATCAACATGAACGCGTTTAGCACCAGAGAACCGCTTAGCGAGCTGAATTAACAAAACGGCAGCTGAGATACCGGATTACGAATAAAGTCTAATCTTTCGGTAAGATTTGTGCTGCATCTTTTGGTTCATTGTGTTTCTTATTTTGCAAAAAAAAAAAAAAGGTTTTGAAATTGAAATGTTAGATTGAAAGCGCGCGCTCGCTCGCTCGCTAGGCCGTTGTAGCTCTTAACCTGCATGTTAAGAATAAACTGAATCACACGAGCGCGCGCGCGCACACTGCACACTTTTAACCCTCCTGTCATCAATCCCGCACGAGAGTCACGCTGTTACGGCGTTTACTTCCGCACCATATCATCATCAAGTCCTGCACTGAAGCCCTGCGTGCTAGTTATGCTAATCATGCTAACACAAACTTCATCCTCACAATTTCCCACGTTGCTCTGGATTTAAAATGATAACATTCTGTAGGCTGTAGAAACCGAAACTGTAAAAGTAAAGTAGGAGTTCACGAGTCAAGGGCGTGCCTTTGAGCTACTGCACACTTGTGTAGCATTAGCCACTTAGCCAGCTAGCAGTGTTTAGCATTGACATGTTTAGGAAGTTCATGATTTGGCAGAATTCACATACATCACCATGGAGATAAGTGAATCCCCTCAGTGATGCAGGTGTCGAGGTTTGGACAGGGACAGGACCAGGTTTTTATTATTTTATTATTATTTGCAGTAGTTTATTAGCATGAGGTGAACAATGTCAGCAGATTTGTTTGTCAACAACACAGACCTGCTGTGTGGGAAATCAATTGTTCCATAAGGGTGAGGAGGTCCTGCTCAAAAAGTAGCTGGAAGCCTCCAGATGATGTCGCAGTCCGCGTCTGCATGTCACCTGCGTGTTCAAACATGCGGCGTGATGAAGCAAGGTTTTCTGAGGAAGCCCAGGCCCTGTCCGAGAGCACGCACATGGATTTCAAAACATTGTTATTGAACGCCTTATGAAAAGAAGAAAGCGTGTCGGTGCTAGTCATGCTGTCAACTTTTCTTTCAGGCACCTTTAGAGTACGCGGTGCTAAAATCGTACTGACTCTCTGTTCATCTCTCGCCCCCAGATCGTGTTGTCATCATGGCAGTAAACTTTTAATTAGTCAACAAAAAAAAAAGTGACTCGGTGTTAATAAGATTGTTATTATTGCTCTCCGTTGATGTTATGAAATATCCAGCCGATCCGCATTCTGAAAACTTGACCAAGGTACGCACAGAACGGAATATATGACGAGAGTCCTGAAAGTGTAACGTGCAAACACAGAAGGAAACGCTATCGTGCTCAACTATGTTAATTGACTAATCACAGTGGTGCATTAGATGAGACTGGAGCAGGGGTAGGCAAGTTCGATTAGCTTGTTCAGGTCTGTTTGATTGGAGTTGGAGCTGAACTCTGCAGGATCGTGGCTGTCTAGGAACGAACTTGCCTACTCCTGGACTAGATGGTACCTGCGGCTCCGCCCGCACACATATCCTGATGCCTGCTTGCTGCTATTACCTGTGAATGGAGTGCGTGGTCAGTTCACTGCCGCTCCTCACGCTGCTCCGATGTTTCGGCAGCCCTTACTTCTGCCTGTCGCTATAGACACTCCACAGTCTGATCCGAGGGTTGAGTTTAGTATCCCTGAGCTCGGCCTGATGTACCCGTTATCGCCGTAGGTAATGCTGCCTACTGTTACAGTCGTGTGGTCGGTAAGGACATGATTACAGTATTAAATAAAAGTTGATGATGACGATGTTTACTGCGTAACCCAGTGAGGTACATCTGTGACAGAACTACCTGTGCAAGCACATAAACAGAATTTTTGTTTTATATAGATTTGTCTTTTTTCCCAAAATTTGATCTGTAACATATGCATGGTTTGGGCATTTGATCAGTTCCTGCTTGTCTGCATGAAGCACCGCCCCTACAGGATCTATACAGTGGTCTATAACCGGACTGACCGGAGGCGAATCCTGATATCTCTCACAGGCTTATTAAACTTCTGCCGAGGACGTGGATTTCTCTGTAGAGTCCTAATTTTCACTTAGAGTTTTTTAAATCGATGCAGGTGTGATGTTATGTGCTTTGCCTTGGTCCAGCAAACACCTGAGAGAGAGAGAGAGACGTTTGGAGTGTGTGGAATGGCAGGAGGAAGAAGAGGATCAGGCCGGGCGACGTACTGTCGTTCTCCTCTGGGCAGCGAGACAGGGTCCGTTAACAACGGGAACCACTCCACCAGTTCACCTGTGACAGGCGTGAGGTCACGGACCAGGTGAGATCCCTGTCGAGCTGTATGAATCTAATAAGTGTAATGTTCAAGTTTGTGGCCTGGTTTATAATGTGTGTGTGTGTTTTGGTTGGCAGAAACAGTTCAGGAACAGGGTTCACCAGCCCCCCACTCGCTGCTCAGACCGTGGTCCCGCTGAAGCACTGCAAGATCCCCGAGCTCTCCATTGACCGCAACGTGATGTTCGAGCTGCACCTCCTTTTTTGCCACCTCATCGCACTCTTCGTGCACTACGTCAACATCTACAAGACGGTGTGGTGGTACCCACCCTCTCACCCCCCCTCACACACATCACTGGTGAGTCCCTCTGCAAAAGGGGGTCCAAGTGAAGGAGTTGAGGCTGGCAGGAAAGATAATGCGCAACTATAATTCCGCTAACTATAATTCATTTCCCTTTTCTCAGAACTTCCACCTGATTGACTATAACATGCTGGTGTTCACCATCATCGTGTTGTCGCGTCGGCTCATCGCTGCCATCGTCAAAGAGGTAACAAGCCGATCATAAAGTGTTAATCAGAGCAGTGTAGATCACGAGATTAGTGTCTGTTTATAGCAGGTTTACAGCATCTCGTCTTTGCTTCTACATTTTAAAAAAAGCTCTAAAAATTGAGACGCGAGTTCACAAGGGACAAATCTGAGTCATCATTCTGTCTTTTGTTTTCCGTCTTCTGTCTCGCTCTCATTCTGTTTTTCTTGCTCACTCGACATTTGTTCTCATCCTCATTCCTGTCCTTGCTCTCTATTTCTTTGCTTTTTTTCACTTTCTCTCACACACACGTTATTCTCCTTTTTATGCTTTAATTTGTTTTCAATACTCATTCATTCTTTTCTTTGTTTTTCATTCTCATTAAAATCCCTTCTCTCTCTCTCTCTCTCTCTCTCTCTCTCTCTCTGCCCCTCTTTCTGCAGGCGTCTCAGAGCGGGAAGTTCCCTCACTCCGTCTTCCTGGTGACGGCTCGCTTTGCCGTTTTGACGCTCACCGGCTGGAGTCTGTGCCGCTCGCTCATCCACCTCTTCAGGACATACTCCGTCCTCAGCCTCCTGTTCCTCTGTTACCCGTGAGTGCTCATGCGACTGATCCTGCTAACACACAGCTATTACACATCAATTACAACAACACATACACACACACAGGGTCTTGCTGATTAACACATGTTCTGGAATCTCTCAGAGATGGAAGAGCCCATAAAAAAAACATAGACTGTATTATTATTATTATTATTATTATTACTATTATTTCGTATTAGCGTCGCTCTCTCTTCTCCAGATTCGGGATGTATATCCCTATCCTCAGACCGAGCAGTGACATGCGCCTCTCCCCCATCGCCTCCGTCGGCTCCAAAGACACGGCGGCGGGTGTGTCCGTGTCCATGGGGCGGGACTACTTATCTGTTCTGAAGGAGACGTGGAAGCAGCACACAAGCCAGCTGTACGGCATCCAGCCCATGCCAACGCACGCCTGCTGCCTTTCGCCCGACCTCATTCGCAAAGAGGTCGAGTTCCTTAAGATGGACTTCAACAAGAGGATGAAGGAGGTGCTGGTCAGCTCCATGCTCAGCGCGTACTACGTCGCCTTCGTGCCCGTCTGGTTCATCAAGGTGCGACTTCTGGGTTTCATACACTTTTGTGCACAGTTATAACACACCATGTGGAGATGACAACAAAAAAAGTGCTCAAAGATCTGGAAACTGTCTAGAAACATCTACTCAGCTACCTAAAGTAGACAGATGGACTTATTATGTACAGAGGTACTGGGTTGGATTGGTGGACATATGGATGGATGGATGGATGGATGGATGGATGGAGGTTTTGTTGGCTAGTTACTTGGAGGAATTGTTAGATTCCTGGTTACTCTGGTTGTGGGGTAAACTTATTTTGTTGGATAGATACAAATCCACTCGGGTAGATCTTTGGAAAATGACTTGGATAGTTCTGTGGGAGAATACACACTACCACTCAAATGTTTGGGATCACTTGCAAATTTCTTTGTTTTTGCTTACTGATTTTATTTTCTACAATCTACAGCAATACTTGGGGATTTCAAAACTATGAAATTACACTCATGGAATTAGGTAATTATGTAACAACAACAACGGTCAGTTGTTATTGTAAGACATGAAGGTCAGCTGTTCTGGAACAGTTCTTTCAAGAACAGTATTGTTTCGAGTGCGTTTGTAAACCCCATCAAGCTCCATGATGAAACTGTCTCTCATGAAGACCTTCCCAGGAAAAACTGAGCTCTGTTGCAGAGCAGAAGTTCATTTAGAGTCACCAGCCTCAGAAATCACCAATATTTATTATCGTATATGGATGGATGGAAATTTTGGAATTGAATGGAAAGCTGGATATGTACTTGGTTATGTAGGTGGATGGATGGATAGTTTTTTTTTTTTAAAGCAGATAATTGGATGGATGGCTAGTTATGTGGTTGGGTAGGTGGATAGATAGGTTACTTGGATAGATAGAAGAGTTAAAGAGTTACTCTGGTAGATGAATAGATGGGTTACTGCAAAAATCATGTGGATGACAAGAACAACGGGTAGGGTGATGGATGGAGAGTTAATCAGATGTTGTATAGATGGTTAGAAATTAATGTTTGTCTACCCACACTGTTAACCATTCTGTCTCTTTTGGCTGTGTGTGTGTTGTAGAGCACTCAGTACGTGGATAAGCGTTGGTCGTGCGAGCTCTTCATCCTCGTCTTCGTCAGCACGTCGGTGATCCTGATGCGACACCTGCTGCCCCCTTGCTACTGTGACTTGCTACACAAAGCCGCCGCCCACCTGGGCTGCTGGCACAAAGTGGACCCCGCAGTCTGCTCAAACGTCCTCCAGCACACGTAGGTCTCACTTAGGAGTCTCACACAGGCCATCTCTCCATGAGCAGGATCTCAACAGCAGCGCTGTTCTGTTTCATGCGATTTTGTTAAGCCAGTGATCGGGAAGATGCGTGAATGTTTTTTCTATGCTTTCAGGTGGACAGAAGAGTTCATGTGGCCACAGGGGGTGTTAGTGAAACATAATAAAAACGTCTATAAGGCTACGGGTCATTATAACGTAGCAGTGCCTTCAGACGTCTCGCATTATCGCTTCTATGTAAGTCACATACATTTTAGATTTCTAAAATGTTTTTAGTGACTTTCTAAATCCCCTTTAACATGCTCCTCACTTGCTCGCTCTCTCTCTCTCTCTTTCTTTCCTACAGTTTTTCTTCAACAGGCCACTTCGAATATTAAACATCCTCATCATCCTGGAAGGAGCGATGATATTCTATCAGCTTTACTCGCTGATGTGTTCAGAAAAGTGGTATCAGACGATATCGTTAGCGTTGATCCTCTTCAGTAACTACTACGCCTTCTTCAAACTGCTTAGAGACAGAATCGTGCTGGGGAAAGCGTACTCGTACTCGAGCTCATCAGACCACAAAGTCAGCTAGACGCTCGTCTCTTCCTGTTACACCAGCGTCCGAAAACAAAAAAACTAAGAAAAAGCATGCACCAGAGCTTTTTATTTTTTCTATAACTTTTTTTTTGTTGTCACTCTGTTTATGTTCTGATTTGCCATGGAATAAAAAAGAAAATATTTTTGTATTCCTTCACTCGTCTGGGTCTCTGATTTTTGTGCCGCTTCTATAACAGATTAACACTGAACCACGTTTTAATACCGGTGTAACTCGGATATGTAGATAGTGCTGACCTCTGATGCTATGCACTCCTTAGAAACACAGTTGTGCACTAAAGTTTGTGCACCCTTAAAACATACATGTACACTTTTTTCCCCCCCATAATTGTCTGTTCTGTTTGCTGTTCTGCTCTTTTTTTTTTTTCATTTTTGTGTCGATTTTGTAGATACATGTTAAAATATAAGTAACTTAAACTAGGATTAACAAGCATTCAAAGTGCATAAAGAAATACAAAGTAAACTGTGGAATTGTAGACACCTATCATTTTTTTCTGAAGATGAAAAGGAAAGAAACACATCTATTTATATTAATGGCATGCTGATGAGCGACTCACAACTGGTTATAAAACTAACAAAGTAACTAAAAGTAAAAAAAAAAAAAAAACTTCTACTTGGAAAGCGCTGATACTGGAGACTCCTTCCATAAATAAAATATCTTGAAAAAGTCAGATTTCATTGTCTTAAGGATGAGCGTTTTAGTTACACATCCCTGTGGATGATCAGTTACTATGGTAACGAGGACAGATTAAAAGGACTGCATTGAAATATCCTCGTGGTTTGTATTGTTAAATTCCTTAACTGGAAATGAATCAAGATCAAGATCCAGCTTATTTATTCAAGGCATTTTTTTTTTTTTTTTTTTGGCTCGAATGCCTCAATTTTTACTCATAATTAGAGCGTGGATTACACCGGCGCGCGGTTGGATGATGATGATGATGATGCGCGTCACCGCGGAGAAAGAAAATGTGCTGCGGTTCCTTTAAGAGCCAAAGCGCGCGCGCGCACGCTCGCGACCTTTTATGTTTATTGTTGCGCTGAGCCCGAGCGCGCGAGGAGTGAAGGAAGACCAGCTCGTATAGAGTTTTCTATTATATTTATTTATTCTTCTTCTTCTTATTATTATTATTATCGTCTCTGACACGCAGATGAGTGATGATCGGACCGCGGGGTTTCCGTGAGCGGGTGAGTCACGCGGGCTGTGCGGCGCGTGCGGTGGTGGTGACGATGGATGGATTTAAAAACAAAACGGAAGAGGGATATCTCTGTGCGCGTGCAGTACTCAAAGTACAGCTTGTAGTCCGGTATTAAACCTGTTCTGACCCACATTCAGGATGCTGGTTTAATATATAATGGAAGGTGATGAAACAGGGTGCGTTAACATAAGACGGTGTGTCTTTATGGCAGCTGGTGGTCTCACCTCACCGTGTACCACACTCCTGGAAAGAGTTTTCCTCATATCCAGCCGAACATTTCGTCCAACTTGCCCGTGCAGTCAGTACTTGGTTCAGGTTGTTCAACTTGGATTACTGCTCCATCTCGTCCTGTGCTTTAATAACCTACATTTGGCATATTCATCTAAAATATAAAAATCCACCTGATGGAAAGTGTAGCTATGGATGATGATGATGATGATGATGATGATTGAGTTATAGAGACATAATATCCATTAAAAAGAATTATGTATATATGTACTGTATATATAGCTCAAATATCAAATGGTGCTTGGGTTTGATTCGCACCTGGGGTCTGTGTGTGTGGAGTTTGCATGTTCTCCCCAGGCGTGGTGGGTTTCCTCCTGGTACTCTGGTTTCCTCTCACATTCCAAAGACATGCAGATTAAGCTAATTGGTATTTCCAAATTGCCTCTAGTGTTTGCATGAGTGTGTGTGTGTGTGTGTGTGCCCTGAGATGGACTGGCACCTCATCCATGGTGTACCGCACCTCATGCCCTAAGATAGGCTCCAGGCCCCGCACGACCCTATATACAGGATAAAGTGGCGTAGACAACGATCAAATGGTGCGACTACTGACATCTTTAGAGGAAACATAGTACTACTGTACACATTGCTGCCATGTGTAAAAAGAGTTCTAAAAGAGATATACCTGTTAAAGTGTGTATACGGGGATTTCTGCGGGCCTGTACTCCACTTTAGCATCAGTGCCTGTTTTTTCTTCTTATGCAAACGCACGCACGCGCACACCTGCTGTATCCCAAGGAGAAGACGAATCAGGTGTATCTGGGATGAGTGTTCCTGACGGACGGAGATCAGACACTCTATAGTCCCACAGAGACCTGGGGCATCTAAAAATACCGCACATTGTGACCCCGTGATGAGAGCTGGCCTTTAAAAATAGGACGAGGAACGAGTTCAAGCCTGCCTTCGAGCAAGTAAACAAGCATTAGGGAATCAATACGAGTGCTGTTTCCATCACTCAGGCTTTTCCATGATGGAATACGGATGCGGGGTAATGATCATTTAATAGGAAGTAGTAGGCCGGGCCGAGCGACGTGCGCTTCATGCTGAGAAAGTAAAATTGCATTAACGCGCAGGTCGATCGTTCGCAGTCAATCGCAGTCTGTCTGAATGTTCTCGGTCCAGTCTGGATGAGTATAATGATCTACAGGAGAAGCTGCGCTTTATGTTCAGTGCGGTGTGCTTGCAAAAAAAAAACCCTCAGCGAATAATTTTATTTTATTTTTTGCATAATTTGCTTCTTTAATTCTGAGCTATGAGGCTAATGAAGCTAATCTAGCTCATGTTAAATGATTTAAAAACAGCAGTCCATCTAAGGATTGACACGACAATTTTTTTGTGTGAGCAGATCCAACTAATTGTCTTACATCCAAGACATTGGGAAGTTCATGAGTATAGAGGAGAGCAACACACTCTGTATCCTAAACCATATCAGCATGACTATACACAACGATTTATGACAAAGATTCTGTGCGCATTGCATTTCTATTACTCGTTAACTTTATTAACATTTATGTAACTCTAATTAGCTTCTTACTAAGACATTATAAATTTATGCTGACTTGTGTTTTGTCTATCAGGGACGCAGTTAAGAAGACGTCCCGTCTACAATCGTCTCTGAGACAGACATAGAGGAGAAAAACAACCTGAATAATGGAGGACAAAAGGAAGAAGAGGAGTCCCAAAGTGTCTCTCCCGCAACCTCCGCCTCCGCCGGTGAATCCGCGCAAACTGTCCGTCCTCCCGGCCAGCAAGAGCGCCACCTTCTCTCTGGGTCTCCCACAACCGCCGTCCCCTAAACCCCGGGGCAAGTACAAGAGATCCGTAGGGGCCATGGGGATGACCAAAGAAGTGCTCACTGTGCCCATGCTCCCTCCCAGGGCCACGAGGTGTGTGTGCGATACGTATGCCACATATTTACCCTTGTTTTGTTTTTTTTTGAATGCCTTCATTTCCCCAGAAATTTCATCACAAGTCCCAGTTTGACTTGAACACACTTCATATTTTTTTCCGCGTGGCCGTAGTGTTTGAATAAATGTGTGTGAGTGTGTGTATGTGTGTGTGCCCTGCGATGGATTGCCACCCTGTCCAGGGTGTACCCCGCCTTGTGCTCGAAGTCTCCTGGGATAGGCTCCGCCCCCCCGCAACCCTGAATACAGGATTAAGTGGTATAGATGATGAGCGAGTGAGTGAAAGTCAGTGTTGCCTCTGTATTATTATACGTATAAAAGCTACAAAAATAATCAATAAATATCACAACTAGGAAAGTTTTCTTCCAACCTTTTGAGTTTGAAAGAGGTGTTTGAAGGAGCTGTGGGTCGAGCAGGAGCGACGGCACCGTTCGGCTTTTCTAACGCGCTTTATGGGTGTCTGTGTGAATAACAGAGGGTGGTTTTATATCTTTATAAATAAACTCAGCTTTGAGGGGAGAAGAAGGTCATGACACCACACTGTGTGTAGAGTTTCTGCTCAGCTCTGGCTCGGATCCTGTGACGAGACTGACGTGTGATTTTCACTGTGATTGTGGTTCTGCCTGTGACAGCCGGCCTCACAGAGAGAGACCCCGGGCGCCCCAGCCGGCCGGTCCCAGCCGCGTCGCGCCGTCCTCCTCTCCACTGCAGCACTCCTTCCTCACCGACGTCTCAGACGTGCGAGAGATGGAGGGAGGACTCCTCAACCTGCTCAACGACTTCCACTCAGGAAAACTCCAAGCCTTTGGTGACACACGCACACACACACATACAGTCACAATGAGTATGTGACGATCTACACTTTTACTGAGACCCATGTAGGCCTCTAGTCTGGAGTTTCTAAATGGTTTGGTGTGTTCTGTTCATAGAGGAAGCATATTTGCATGTGTGTAAAGGTCGTTCTCTCTGTCTCTCGCCACTCTCAGGGAAGGTATGTTCGTTCGAGCAGCTCGAGCATGTCCGGGAAATGCAGGAGAAACTGGCTCGCCTTCACTTCAGCCTGGACAGCCATGTGGAGGAGCTCTCAGAGGACCAGAGGAAAAGTGCTTCAGACCGCAACCTGGAGCACCTGCTCTCAAATGTAACACACACACACCTGCAACACAATGCACAAGCATGAACTGACTTTTTCCTTTTTGATAGAAGAATGATATGACCAGCACTACTACTAATACTACTTCTAATAATAAGAGATGTTTTTAGAGACTGCAGGAGATTGCAGGGATGTTCAGTCACTATGGCAACAGGAGCGTGGATATTTACACACACACACACACACACACACACACATCTTTAGGATATTCTATCGTGAAGTCGTTTTCTCCTGTCTCTATCGAACAGTTAACCCTCCTTAACAGTTGGTCTAAACACTCATTCCTTCATTTGTATTCCTCGTTCTCATTAACATTCTGTCTCTCTCCGTCTCCTCCACAGCTGGAAGAGCTCAGCAGCTCCATGTATCCTTTCTGCAAACGTAATCACGATGCTTCACCACACTGCTTTTCTATCAGTCTAAACGTTTCCCGCTGCTTTAACAGATTTAACCCGGATCCCTGCCGCTCGATCTGGACCCTCTCCAACACTGTGCATCTTTTTTCCTAACCTTAACCTGAACTGGTTCTGTGCCAAAAAACTAGACTGAACAGGATCTGCAAACAAAATATTACCTTTTAAGGTAGATGATAAAGGAATTATAAGAAGGAGAATTTAGTAATTAAAGGTTGCGTTCTTCCGCAGAGCCACAACTTCAGAACTGCTAATGCATGAAGTGGGTGGAGCTTTTAGACTCTTAGACACACCTCCCTGTTCTGATTGGTTGTACATTAGTAGCAGGAATGAGGCTGGAATTTCTTCACTGAGCAAATATTTTGTTACAAGTGACTATGTTTATAAGAATCATCTAATATTTGATTGAAACATAATTTCCAAAAACAATATCGACTTTATCTTAGAAAATATCTTAGTGAAACTAAGAAGCTAAATCTCTAAGGTTTAAGGAGAACCTAAAGCTCTTTCAGCTATTAAGGGCGTTTTAGAAGATGTGCCATGTGATGTAGTTTGAAAGGTGAACGAGCGCCATTATGTGGATCCTTAATGCACTTTTTCCAGACAGAAATTACACCTGGCAGAGAATCAGGACTTACCCAAGGCATCTGATCCCTGAAGACCGAGACAACGTGAAGTTATGTGTTGGCACCCGGAGCTGCTGATGCCATCGCTACGGCTCCATCAGCTAAGCTAAAACCACGGCAATGAAGCGGCCCACAAACACGTCGCTGCTTACGGCACCAAGCACAAAAACCGGAGCAAAGTGCACCTTCTGCTTTTCTTTTTTAAAGCACTGTGACCTCTGAATATCGGCTTTGAATTTGGTTTTACGGTACTTTTAAAAAAAAGTCATTGATTACGTTGTGAGTTTCCATGCTGAAGATAGGTAACAGGACGCGCCTTCAAAAACGGGATTGTATTGTTTGAAAATATGAAAATAATGTAAATAAATTTGCATGAATTTGGAGGGAAATTCCACTTCCGTGGCGATTCGGTATGCTGGGATGACACGGTTGTCTATGTGCGTACTGTATATCTGTGTAATTTATATTATGTTTCATGTTTGTTGAGGTTAGTTGAAATCCATAACCAGATAAATGGCTTTCAGCAGGAACATGTTTTTTTTCTTCTTCTTCTTTTTTTTGGTCAAAGTGAGTCAGGACCCAATGCAGTTGTTTAAACTCACAACATTCTGGTGGCAAACACAGAACCTTAACTGCTAAGTTTGCATCGCTAGAGTTTACGTTGCGCTTCATCTTTACCACTAGCTGGAGTTTCGCTCAGGACTATTACAGATGGTGCCTCATCAGTTTGTAGCACAAACAAGAGTATTTTATTTTAAGAAATGGACTTAAAGAAATAGTCACAGCCTAAAATTAATAGCTCACGACATTTACCAAATCAGCAGAAACATGTTTGGTGCCTGAGGTATGCTAGTCGCATTTCTCTTGTTAGCAAAAAAATGAATCAAACTGTTATTAAACCCTTCCCTATACACTTAGCTCACCATGCTATATGACTTATATCACAGCTAGAAGTCTAGAAACATAACCGGAATCGGTTTTTCTCCCACCACATAGAAATGTATTTTTGAAAGTCTGAAAATGTAGCAGACAATAACATCGCATGTATTTCAGGGAAAAAATAAGTCTTCACTTGTTATCTGTTTCATCGTTGTAGCTCTCAAACACCAAACATGACTAGCCTGATTTACTTCATCTGGGTCGAGGGAAACATTATGTACATGGGCTTTGAGTGTGTGTGTGAGTGTGTGTGTGTGTGTGTGTGTGTGAGTTTGTTCCTAAAATATACACAAAGGTTTAGACCATGGGATGAATATTAATAGCATGCAGTAGCTGAATGAGATTTAGGACGCTAAACACTATTTTACTAATGTAGAGAACAGAGCGTTTTCATTAGTCAGCACACACTAGATCACGGGGATTCTGTAACTGATTAATTTATAGTCAGTGTAGTAGCTTGTTATTCAGTTGAAGTCCGTGCGGCTAAGCTCTAATAGTTCTGCCAGAGTTCTCCATTAGCCAAGGACATACAGTAGCTATGTTATATTTATTTATTATTTATTATATTTTTTTAATATTTTGGCACAGTATACATTATCTTGAACCTACAACCCTCCGATTGCTAGAAGAGAAGCCAAGCCAATGTCAAATTCACACCTTAATTTTAGGCGTGTAGTTTTATGTTTTGCTAACTGTTAAACACTTAACGCTGTTGTTATTGCTATTATGCAAGATGTGTGTGTTTTTTATGGTTAGTTGTGAAGTAGTTTACATTTAAAAATGAACAATAAATTTGACTTAATACAAAAACCTGTGTTTTCTCACTTTAATATATAAAAGTTTCCTCTTTTGTGCTTAGCGTTAGCGGTGAATATTATACAACGTTGTATCTAAAAGTTTCGAGACTAGTTTTGTAACACACCAACAGATGGCAGCACAAGGCTCCACACACAGTCACAGGGACCACCGACCTCCATAAGTCAGTGTGCCAAAAGACATCGTCCTGCGTACATTGGGAGTTGTGGAACTGGTGCTATTCGGACATGTATGGTGCTTTCCCACGTCTTCTGTTTGACCATGGACAGTAAGTTGGAACAGAGCGAATTTGAAATTCTGCGTGGAACTGGGCAAATGTGCCATAGAGACGTTTGACAAACTTGACAAGTTTGCAATGTGTCGTTCGAGGTGTTTTGATGCGCTTCAAGAGCGGACAAACATCACTGGAAGACGATGAGAGATCAGGAAGCACTCCGACAAGCTCAACCTCTGAAAGTGTCAAAACTATTCAACAACTTGTGCATGATGATCGTCGGAGAACAATCCACAACATCGCTGCCATTGTGGAACAGTCCAGGCGATTCTCATGATGTTGCTGCCAAGTTCGTCCCCAGGCTGCTGACCCAGGTGCAGAAGGAACATCATGTGTCGTGGATCACCCGTCCTTCAGACACTTCATACACCCAAGTTTTGTCACATGTTGAGGACAGGCGGCAAAACCTGGGTGTATGACTACGACCCTAAGAAGAAGCAACGATATTCATTGCGGAAGATTCCATCATCAAAGCCGAGAAAGGTCCACAGCTCGACCAACTGCACATTAAATGTCTTTTCCGACGTCTGCTGCATTGTGCATTGAGAATTCGTGCCCAGGGGCCAGACCGTTAATATAGTCAACTCTACTGCCAGGGTTAAGGCATCCGAGTGACCGGCTCCTGTGGCGAGCGAATCTCAAAACTTTTTGATACCACTTTGTAAACATTTATTGACATTACTTTAAACAAACATATTCTAACATATCTGAAACATTGTACGTTTTTAAGTGTGTGCGAGCTAGCAGGCAGTGTACAAAGCGCTTTAAAATGATAAGCGGATCGTATTGCCAACAGTAGTGTTAAATGTTAGCGTGTTAAAATGTTGAAAGTGCTCGATTACTTTTCACATCCCCCCTCATCTCATTAAAATACTACCTCAAGTTTTTCACAGACTATAGTTGTAATATATTACATTACATTATACTTCAGATTTTATATATATATATATATTTTTTTTTTGTAACTTTGATGGAATCTGTTTTATAGGTTCCATTTGTAAAAATATTTAAGGTCACGGAGCGGTCGTATAAGCATTTCACTGCATATCGTACTGTGTATGTGACAAATAAAATTTGAATTTGAATTTGATTTTTATTGATGAGTCGCAATGCCTCTCCAAACCTCTAGAGGGCGGAAAAACTACAAGGCCAGGTCCACAGCTTGCACAAAGCGAAGAAACGAGCGGGTTCTTTTGTGGTTGTTGCTACGTAACTCCGAATCTCAAATAGTTCAAACCCGCCTACTCAGGCGCACTCGTTAGGGTACACACTCACGGCTTCGGTAAGATATAAAATAGTACACTATGGCGAATATGGCGGCATTTGAGACCGAGCCTGGAAAACCGCTCATGATTACTGAGCGCTCAAAAAAGAGTGATGTTTTAGGAGTAAGTGCAATGGGTCGACAAGAATGGATAAATATTATGATATACTTCCAGGTACGTTCATAGTTAGATAGCCTGGGGAAAGGTTGTTTGCTACTTAGGTATGTTTTAGCCATGTTTATGTATAATGTAGCTAGCCCGAATAAATTAGCTATAGTGTTTACTTCCGGTTTGCACCTAATGAATGATGACGACATGCTGGTGTGTGTGTGTGTGTTTGTTTGTTTGTTTCAGGCGCGGTGTCGCGGGTATTTGAAGAGGACAGCGCTGAAGGGCGTCCAGTCTGAGTATGAGGACATAGTGAGGGAGCTGGAGGGCGCTGTGGAGCACCTGAGCTGGAGAGGACACATCATACCCAAACCTCACTTCACTGATGCTGTAACGTTCATTACGTATCATTTCACTTCTCTCGGTATCAGAGGGGGCGGTTCGAAATGTCCATTTATGGTAAAAGGGGGCGGGGTGTGTTTGTAGACTGAAGTGGACAAAAAAAAAAAAAAAAACAGAACACAGTCAATGTTTGCCATCTCAGAGTCCCTGTGTTTTACTGTTTCCTTTACCAACTTGACTCAGAGCTCCCCATGATCCTGCTGAAATAGCTCTCATACCCCTATTTATTTCTTTTCATGTCGCAAACTTCCGCTGTTTGACTCCTCTTCCATACACGTCGTTTTAGTGTCTATTTACATGAGTTCCTGTCAAGCCACACCATTGACACACATCATTGACACCTTGACGCTCTTTCTTCTTCTTTTTCTTTTTGCTGTTTAACGGTGGTTGGAATCGGGTATGTTATGACACCGCCAACTGTAGGTCTCATTCTCTCTCGTCTTCCTGAGCTCTTAAAGCCGATCAGCCAGACCAGCCTTCCTTCAGATGTCTGACGCTTCCTTCCCTGATCTTGTCTTGACTTATTCTGTGTCTCGAACTCTCCGGCTGCTTTATCAACACACTTTTTTTTTTTTCTTCCTCAAGAAAGAACCACCTTTCTTGCACCACCCCACCTATAGATGTCTCCCTCACCCTCTCAGCTTCCTTCTGCTTTCAGGCCGACTTTCCAGTCCAGTCATCCTAAGAAGACAAGACACTCCTCTCAATTGAACAGCTGAGCAAAGCAGCAAGCTGGGGGGAGGGGTCCTTCTTATATGAGGTCACAATAGGGGGATAACCTAATTAAAAAAGAAGAAGAACAGAGAGGTGTAGTGTCAAGGAAGAAAGAATTTTATGGGTTTGTTGAGGGCAACGGGATTAGAAAAAAGGGTTTAAACTCAAACGAAGATGTGTGAGATCAAGACCAGAAGGTGGCAGTGGATGGCAACCTTTTTTTTTTTTTTTTTAACCTTGAACAATGCAAAAACAGATGTATGTCTAAAAATGACTAAAAAGCGAATTTTATTATAAATCTTTAACACATTCATGCAATTTTCCGTGAGCTTCTTTTTTTATTTTGTGTTAATTTGTTGTGAGCTTGTCCTCAACAGAATCTATTTTATTAATTATGAAATTAAAATAACAAAAAAATACATAAAAAAATATATATATTAAAATAAAAATTCTAAACATGGTTTAGAGTATTTTTCATTTTTATCTCATCAGGACTTGGACAGTGACTTTTCCAGATATCAGCGGCCAAAAGATGTTGAGGAAGTGAAGGTGCAGGATGAAACGCCTTGCCTTCACTCAGAGGTCCTGGTTCCTGAGAAGGATGAACCAAGTTGTGGATCAGAGAGAGACTGCAGGGAGGTCAGCGGACCAGCAGGGGGCGACACAGAGCGAGGGCAGAGAGACAGTGGAGATGAGTCTGCTGCATTGGCTCTACAGATGAGCAGCAGTGTACTACAGCATGGTGAGTGTTCGTATAACTGCACTCTTACACACTTCTACATTCGAGACCGTGTGCTGTACTAGCACGCTATTTACTGTATCAGCACATTATGTACTGGGACGGCACTAATATTACTAATTTACATACACGTACACTCACAGACCAGAAGGTTTGCATACTTTAACACTTGCACACTAAAATGTTAGTATAATACTTTCTATATTAGCACCTTTCTTGCATCTTAAGATACTTCAGTACTAGCTTGCATACTATAAACCCACTTGCATGCTTCAAGTCTGCTTACACACTAGCATATTACTTGCGTACTAGCACACTGCTCAGTATACTAGAACACTGCTTGCTATACAAGTGCACTACATGCTGTATTAGCACACTGCTCGGTATACAGTACCAGGACTTGAATACCGTCATACCTGCACGCTGCTTACTATACTAGTGCACTACGTTTTATACTAGCACACTGTTCAGTATACTGGAAAACTGCTTGCATATTAGCATCCTGTTTGCATACTAGCACACTACTTGCTATACTAGTAACGTATTAGTCTATTAGCACACTATTGGCTACCAACCTACTTGCCATACTAGCACACTACTCAGTATACTAGCTCTTGTATACTACTGTAGCACACTGCTTGCATATAAACACACTGTTTGTGTACTAGCGCACTACTTCCTGTACTAGCAACATATTAGCACACTAGACGCTGTACTAGCACACCACTTGCATACTTGCATACTACTTACATGCCAGCATCTTACCTACTTATAATAGCACACTTTTTGTAACCTTAGTACATACTCGCATATTGGTACATCTGTACACTTGTTTACTAACAAGCTTGTCTACTGGAATGCTTGCACAACTAACACGCTGTCAAATATCTGGAATTTCCTTCGGGATCAATAAAGTATCCATCCATCCATCCATCCATTAATAACATCACCAGTAACGTACTACTACACCAGTCCACTATTTGCATGCTTCTGCATTTGCCCAGTCATACACTACTTGGCAACGTTTGCAGTCTTAACACGGGTGCACAGCTGCTCATTAACATATTCGCACATTTCTGAGCTTTTGTTTGCTTTCTCACTCTGCATCCGACTCTGTGTTAAACATACACATGTGCACTCTTATTGAATGGAAAATATCTGCTTGCATAAAATAAATTGTGTGTGTGTTTGTGTGTGTGATCATCTGTGACAGCTCCCCCGACGCGTACTCTGCTGAAAGATGTAGCACACACTCCTGACGCGCTGAAGCAGCACAGAAACACTCTAGCCATGGAGCTGCTGTGGATCCAACAGGCCATCGCCAGCAGGAAGAAAGTACACAGTGGAGCTGGAGTTTTATTCCTGTTATCAAGACATTACAGATTGATGGGTTGCGATGTATTAAAGTGCAGCAGGAATGAATAATAATAATAATAATAACGTCCATCTCATAGGGAACGTGAAGAGTTCTGGCCTGGTTTGATTTCTGCTCAGTGCACAAGTGTTTGAGGGTCTGTAATTGAAAGCAGCACACGTAATGGAACGTTGCCGGTTCACACAGTCGAGGAGGTCTCGCTCTGCAGTGTCGAGTGCTTTTCAGCAGGCCAGTGGAGAACCCCCACCTTCAGTCGTACAAACGCTCCTCCATTTCCCCCGCCACCGACCTGCGGGAATCAGAGGTGCTGTGAAGCGCGCGCTCGTCCGATCGTCAGCTTTTACACGGCTCTCGATCATTACGCATCGGAATATGCTGTAATTAAATGTCACGGCTGCCCTTCGAGAAACACTTTTTTGGTGCTCTACTCGTGTTAGAAGCAGAGCTGAGGGGGAACAATAACCTCTACACAAAATAAATCTGAGATTTTGATTCGATCACACCCCTGACTGCTTTATTCCTCATACATTCTGGATACTCGACAAGAGTCACAAGGATTTTATTTATTAAAGAACGGTGCATCATTTTCCTTGTTCTTTTTGCTCGACTACATCAATGATTTTGCTCCTTTTTAATTTTTATGATTATTTTTCTATTCTGTTCATTTGGATCGTTCTGTGAACTAGATGTTACTATAGAAACAGTAAGTGCATTAATTAAGGATGGGAATCACCAGGGACCAGTTGATACGATATCACGATACCCAGGTGCCGATTCAATTCTTATTGCGATTCTGATTTGCAGCGAATTGCAGAGCTACTTTTTTTAGAAAACTAATCAAGACCCAGACCACATTATTAATAATTAATCAACCAATCACAACCCAGAACTGTACAAATAAGTTATTTAATGTACCGGGCTAATAATCAGACATGCATGTTTTTTTCTTTGTTGTTGTTGTGCATCATGTTGTTCTTCTGTCTCTTCTTTTTCCTTTGTTTCTCTGTAGTATCTGACCCTGAAGCAGAAGCTGGAAACGTCGTAGCGAGTGATGAAGAATTGGACGTTCAAGTGTTTCATCTTCACACAGGTTTAATTGGACACGAATGCGACCTTCTATCTGACCTTCTCTCGTCATCTTCTTGTTTCTGCTGGACGAAAAAGGAAAAAAAAAAAGAGCATGATGTAATGAATGTAAAGCGTGACGCTGTGCCTATTTATTTTGTACCGAATTTTACGAAGATCACGTGTAATAAATGCTATTTATTTTTGAACATGTGTACGTGTGTGTATTGAGAACATTAGCTGTCGATTAAAGGGATTGTTTTGGAGTAAAGTTTGTGCCGCTGATAAAATTGTGCAGCTTTTTCGGTCACCTCGAACCGAACCGTCCGTCAGATTTACGTCTGGTCCATTGTGAAGAGTCACAGTTTCGTTCACGTTCTATGAAATAATGCGCGTTGTCTTTAGTGAGGGGTCGTTAGATTTATGTGCCCTGAACCTTCTGTGCTTCCCCATGTGTGTGTGTCTCTCTCTCTCTCTCTCTCCCTCTCCCTCCCTCCTTCTCCCCCTCTTTTGTTGTTACCAGTGATCACTGGCAATGCTGCCATAGCAACCAGGAAACACTCCAGTGTGTATGCATGTGTGTACGTGTGTTTGTGCGTGTGTGTGGGGTAGACACTAAACACCGAACGCTTGAGCTGGTCAGGAGCGCGGGACGCCGCAGGAACAGGGGCAGAGTCCGCTCCACGGTGCAGGTCGGAAGGTTTCTGTCATGATCTGATATTCTGTAAGGATGAGCGAGTGTGTGACTGTAAGTGTGTGTTGAGATTTCCTCTCAAGTCTCTGGATGACGGTTGTGTGTATGTTAGTGTTCGAGTGGGAACTCTGATTTCGCCCGGGTCAGTCGTGATGGCCTCCAGTGGAGTAACTGCCCTCCTGCCCCCTGTGAAGAGCGTGATGGTGTACAAGAATGGAGATCCCTTCTTCTCAGGTCTGCTCGTTTTTTCCCGCTTCCTGTCTACTGATTAACGCTGAGCGTAACAGCCTCATCACGTGTAGCGCAGCTTTCACAATCCTGAGTTTAGCATTACAGGTGTGTTTCTTTTTAATTAATTAAATTTTTTTTTATTACCCCATGATCTTTGTGCCGTTTCTCTCCGTGTGATCCAGGGAGGAGGTTCATCGTGAACCAGAGGCAGGTCTCCACTATGGAGACTTTCCTGAACGACGTGACCGTCAGCATCGGAGCGCCGCTGGCCGTGCGTACGCTCTACACGCCACGCTACGGGCACCGGGTACCCGATCTGGAGCACCTCCAACAGGGGGCGCAGTACGTGGCCGCAGGGTTTGAGAAGTTCAAGAAACTTGAGTGAGTATGGGGAATAGATATGAAAAAAAAAAATAGATGTAGTCCATGTTCAGTAATCGGGATGGGGGTGAGGCTTCTGTGTTGCGATACGTCGTGATGTATACGGTATATCAGAAATACAAATCTACTTTTTTACTTTTTTTGTTGAAGCTCTAACATTATTTTGATTAAGAGTTGTCGTATTTTTAAATAGTTTTTTTTTTTTTTTTTTTTTTAACAATATTTTAATAGGGTTCCTCAGCATGCACTTGCTGCAGCACGTTATAATAGAATTTAAATGCAGGGATCCTTGAGATTTTCCATTAAGCCAAAGTTTTATAATAAATTTTAAAATCTTAACGCATGCTGCTTTTCAGGATTTTTATTTTATTTTATTTTATTTCTTTTTTTTTTGGTGGGTGTATTTCAAACAGTGCACACTCTTCCATTAGTAAACACTCGAAAACATCTCAATAATATTTCAAAACCTGTAAAATTATATTGTATGCTCTCTAAGTGTTTACTAATAAACAACAAAGTGTTTACTAATAAAAGTGTTTACTAATAAACAACATGGTTGCACACACTACATACACACTGGTGCAACATGTGATTTTAAATTAGCGATTCTCACCTCGGGTCCTGACTTGCCCTGCTTGTGTATGTATTAATGTTTTCTCAGCTCCCAGCTCACCTGATTTCACTAATCAGCTAATTAACAGCCTTTGCTTAATTGCACTGTGTGTGATAGAGCAGAGAAAACACTCAAATAGCAGCTGTTCCTCCAGGAATCGTTGTTTTAAAGCACTAATTAATACAAACAACAAACTTTACATTTGCGTTTTCACCCTCGCTGTGTAGCTGAACGCTGGATCGCTACGTCTTGGATATCCTGGATAACAGGAAGTGAGGTCTACTGTGGGATCTGGCCGCCTGCTAGTCTTCAGTTCCTTTCCATTCAGTTGTATTTGTGGAACGCTCTGAAGACTCGACATTCTCACAAAGCTGCTGCGATGCGAGCGCAGTGACGGCACGACAAACAAATCCTAAGAGTCCAAAGTGCTGTGTGACCGATTAGTGGCGTTGTTATGGATTGTTCGAGTACACAGCTGTAAAGATTAACCATACTGCAGAACAGTCTGGGGTACAAAGGAATTTTGGGCCGGAGTTTGAATGCGGATCATCTGAAGTGATTCAGATGATGATGAAGCTCTTAAATTGGATCCTTTTTAACCTAAATTGGCCAATTAAATAAAGCCCGTTAAAGCATGTGTGTTAAGAGTTTTAACATCAGACATTTAGAGTCAAAGCTACACCGTAGGAGCTTTGTCTGTACAACGATCCTGCATTCATCCAGTACACCCTCTAATTACATAGAAACACAGACAGGTCAGCCATAACAATAACAAAAATCACCTGCTCGATGTTGTGTATGTTTGGAAACAAAACAACAACATCAAGGCAAGGACTCCGCTAGTGTGCTGTGAGTTATGGTGTTCAGGTGTTAGTAGTGGATCCTTTAAGTCCTGTCATTTCCAAAGTGAGGCATTCATGAATGAGACTGTTAAATGAGCTCGTCCCGCAGACGTCCAGTCAGTCCAGACCAACCAGTGCGTCGGGGTGCGGTGTCCTGCTCCCAGGGGCCACCGATATCACAACGTGGCCCTTAAAGTCTCTCACATACTTACACTTGAGCATTTTCCTTGCTTTCAGTATCAAAAACTGTCTGCCTACTATGTGTCTCCCCCCCACTGAGAAGTGTGAATATCAGGAGATACTCTGTGTTCTTCGTCTGACCCGTCTGTGCTTTGTAAAGTCACGGCTGATCGGCGTCTGCTCTGGGACACTCTATTCCTTCTCAAGCTGCCAAATATGTGCCACCGCTGAGCAGCAGGATTTCGTGACTTTACAGCTCCACATTATTCCCTGAATTCACTTTTTGGTGATAAAGTCAAAGGGCAGACCGTGTCCTTCAGCCACGGAGACGTCACAGCGGCTTCGTGCAAACAAGTCGTCAGGAGTCCCAGAAACCAGGCCGTAAAGGAGCCAGACTTTACTGCAGCGGCGTGGAGGCCTTTCTGTGCCGGTGTTAATCCGTCCCTCTGCTTTTTATCGCTTTCTCACAGTTATCTGAGTCTGGGGATGAAGAGAGCTCCAGTGGCTCGGACCGGAGACGGCATGCAGGTGAGAGAGATTCCACATTCGGGTTACTTATGGCAAATCACAAAGATTATACATTGATTTGATTTTGTCTTTTTAAATTATATTCCATTATCCAGGCTAAAATTGTGCTGCGGACCTTTAACACAAATACGCCCCAAACATGTCTGCATTAAAAAAAAAAATTTAAAAAAAACTTTTTGTTCTAAATATTAAATAGTTTTTCAGATTAATATAACATTTTAATTCTGTTTATTTAGTTATATAATTTAATACTAGTGATTTAACATTGATACCTTTCTTCTTTAAATCTTATTTATCCACTTTATTGCTTTTATCTTTTACATTTTTTCAACTTTTGAACTTTTAAATTATTTTATTTTAAAATAAATGATCACCTTTGGGTTTAATTTAGTAATCTTGCTTTTTTCCAATTTAAAAATTTCTCTAATTCATATTGTTGAAGTAAGTATTATTAAATTATTTTCTACATTTACTGTGATCACCCTAAAGTTAATAATTTTCCCATAACAGCAGTGTTTACGTCACATCAAATACTTAAAACACACACACACACACACCGCACATAATACTCTTCTTTACATTATAGCTGCCGTATACAGTAACCAGCGACATCATCTTTTTTTATAGTTCAGAAATGAGCAGTTTGTGGTGTTACTGGGAAGCTCACCTCACCTCACCTCACCTCACCTCACCTCACCTCACCTCACTGATACACTTCTCTAGAACTTTCTATTCAGTTGTGCTCCATATGTTCTGTTGATGTGTTGCTGAGTCACTCTGATTGTGTGTGTGTGGGTGGGTGAAAAGACAGAGTGTGTCATTATTGACCTGTCCATCATTCCAACGGAGTCCCTGATCTCAGGGCATTAAACCTGTCCGGGCACGTCGGGGATGCGACATATCCGGGTTTCACTCAAAATAAAACAATAAGTAGGAGTTTGAGGTGAAGCAGCGCGGACCGATACGGACCGATACGGAACGATACGGAACGATACGGACTCCTGTGATGGTTGTGCATGTGATTGTAATACGTTTTTATTACATAATAACGTCTTTAAAAAGTTATTGCTTGTTTATAACAACAGTTTGTTTGGATTATGAAAGGCAAATGATACTGGTATATAAATATATCCAAAATACTGTACAGACCCTTAAATATCGACTGTCATGTAAACTTCCATCTGAATGAGACAAGTTTTATTTTATTTTACCAAAAACAGGCAGATTAGACAAATGATCATTTCCAAATTACCCTGTGTGTGTGTGTGTGTGTGTGTATGTGTGTGTGTGTGTGTGTGTGTGTGTGTGTGTGTGCGTATGTGCGTGCGTATGTGCGTGCGTATGTGCGTGCGTATGTGTGTGTATGTGTGTGTGTGTGTGTGTATGTGCGTGCGTATGTGCGTGCGTATGTGTGTGTATGTGTGTGTGTGTGTGTGTGTATGTGCGTGCGTATGTGCGTGCGTATGTGCGTGTGTATGTGCGTGTGTGTGTGCGCGTGTGTGTGTGCTTGTGCTCTCACATACAGGAAATGCGGTACAGTGATTTGAGTGAAACAGAGAGCGAGTAATTCACTCATAATTATTCATTCATTTTAAATCTGCTTACTTAGAACACACCTGCCAAACGAAGTAGACGGAAAGGCACAAGATTCCGGAATATTCTGGTCGGTTTTTAAGCCATAATTACTTTACCCCAAAATACTCGTGTGAGTGCTTTGGTTCATGCCAAAACACTAAAGCCTTTTTTGTGTTCCACCTGAAATAGTTGGGATATAAGAGTCATGTAGATTAGATCTACAGAAATGTGGGCCATCTGTCTGGGGAACAATAATTAAACGATAAAATCACTGCACTTTCCAGGATCAGCACTTTAAATGGTGTTTGGGAGGAGGAAAAAAGTTTCCCCTCATGTTTGTGCGAACTGATCTTTAAGGATTCTTAGTCAAGTCTGTGTTTTGTCTGGTTCTGTTTTCTCGCTGCTCATTTCAGCTGGTGTAGAGTTTGGATTTTTAGTTTTATTTTTTTGAACGGCTAAGTTTTAGTGTAGTTTAGAGTTTTCTCTGCTTGGGAGGGTAGAGGGGGTGTTGTTTAATCTCAATGGTTATGACATTGGAATAGTGATAAGAAGGTCACATGTTCATCGTTTAAATGATTTAGCTGAGAGTTACATTTTTATTAACGTCGCTTTATGTGCTTGTTGCACTTACGTTATCAGGAAAGTCCGGTTTATACAGTGATTCAGACGGACGGTATGTTGGTTATTACACAGTTATCAGCTGTGACAGAAGGTCACTTACCACCTTAATCAACTTGACGTTGTTGTTTTCTTTTTTTTCCTCCTGTGATCCCCGATTCAGAATTTAATACCGGCGGAGTAAATAAATACCGAGAGCTCAGACATTCATTAGCGATGCGGCTCTATTTAATGGGCCTCAGAGCCAACACGAGGTGTTGTGTTTCATTCATGGGAATCCTTCAGACACACTGACAGGATTGTCTTTTGTAGCTCTGATTGATTTGGAGCTACATGAGATAGGAGCTGGGTGTCAGACGAGCGTTGGCCGCGTGGCGAGACTGCTTTTGTGCGAGACTCCTGATCCGTTCCAGGTTCCCGCTCGGCTTTACAACTCTGTTTCTCTCCGCAGGGTAAAGCGCTCAGCAGACCCAACGTGTCCGCCAAATGGAGGAAGGTTGTAACTCTGCCCTGTATTATACAGTGAGTAACACACACACACACACCACACATACATACATGAGGCTTCCTGACTCTTTTATCCTATGCATTTTATATATGATATAGTTTAATATCTAATATATTTACATGATGTACACCCCCATCCCTGTGCAGCGTGTTTAGGAATGGAGACGTCCTCAGTCCCGCCATGCGCTTCATCATCCCTCGGAGCCTTCTGAAGAACCTGGAGCAGATTCTCAGCCTGGTCTCGGAGAAAGCTATGCTGCGCACCGGCGCTGTGCGCAGGTGAGGACACACATCTACACATACAGACTGCAGTCTTTAACTTTTTTTTTTTTTTAAAGCTTCTATTTGACCTTTGACCTCTCAGGCTGTGCACTCTGGATGGCGTGACGGTGACCTCGGCGGAGGAGCTTGAGAGCGGGCAGTGTTATGTCGCCATCGGCGCCGAGCGCTTCAAAAAGCTGCCATACTTGGAGGTGCTGCTGAACAAAGCACCAGGAGGAAGTGCAGACAGGTGAGGAAGAGGAGAAGAAGATGATTATGATGGCGATTTTGGAGATGCTGATCTGAAAAAAGGGCTGACAGATTTTTTTTTTTTTTTGATTTGTTGTTCACCAGACATTACGTCGTGGACCGGGGTCACAGGAGGGCCGAGGTAAAGCAGCACCGTCTCCGGCCCACGCCTGTAGCTGCACTGTGTGATGTAGAGCTAATCCTGTTTATTTTTAATGTATCACAGAACAGGAAGTTTCCTCAAGACAGCAACAGTGACTCCGCCCTCCTTCACTCACCCGAGGTTGGATGGATCCCACAACCTTCACATCCTCATATGTACATTTTTAGATCTTTTAGATCTTGATGATAAGTGTTGAGTTTTCGACCCCTGTGTGTCTCAGAGGGACGGCAGGCGCGTGAAGTCCACGGGAGACGAGGCCGAGCCAGGCGGAGCGAATCTGTCTCAGCCGCTGCAGAGGAGGAGAGAAGGAGGAGGGGAAAGGGAGGACGGATCCGTGTTCTATGCTAATCCCGTCCGAGTGCGGAAACACAGACCCACTCTCAGAGCTGCCAGAAACACGGGTAGGAACATGGAGAGGAGGTTCCACAGTGTTGTACTATTAATGATCTTAATAATTAAATATTTGGGTCTTGTTCATGAGAGGTCATTTTTCATTTAAATGCAAAAAGATGAATCTTTAGTCAGCAAAAAAAAATAAAAAATCTATCTTGCAAAAACCAGAGCAGCGTATGTGGTGAGGGTTTAAAGAAAGAGGAATTGTGTGTATGTCCGTGTCCTGCAGGCCATGCGAGTGTGTTTAAGGGCGCAGGGAGGAGGAGAGAGGAGGTGCGAGGCGCTGAGGAGGTGGCCGAGGACAACAGTACGGCTGTTGAGCTTCCTGTGGATCAGGTGGGAACTCTCATCTTCACTCGCTCTAGAGTGACATCCATCAGCTCTTCCAGTCTACTTCCCTCTGTCCCCACTTAAAGCATGATCTAATGTCCAGAATACTGATGTCATGATAAATAAATATGACCGGAAAAAGAAAAAAAAAATGCACCCAACGTCTTCATTTTATTACCTGGGCGTCATCGAAAGTATACAGTAAATTGATCAAACGGGCGACTGTCCATGGTGCTGAATCTGCTGTTGTCATTTACAAGACCCTGAATATCAGAACTGTCGTTTGTATGGATTCATTTTTACTGAGGAATGAATTTACCAGGAATTGCTAAAGAAATAAAAAAAAATAATAATAAATAATCATAGATTAAAAGTAGCTTACGATATATTATAAGTTAAACTAGAGTGGTGGTGAAACTCACTGAGACAAAAAGTGGAACTCAGCGTTTCAATGACTTTCTCATAATAAGAATAATTTATTTTCCGCAGTGAGATTGATATTCAACAATCGGTATTTAGCAGGAAGTTTATTATTCTTTATATCTTCAAAATCAGCTGGATTTGTCTGGGCACAGAGTCAAGAAGAACGTCTTCAGTCCTCTGGTGTCACTCGCTCAATCCATGTCTGCTTGATCGCTTCCTGAAGGTCATGCACAGAAATTTGCCACAGAGGTTCACAGCGCACTTGCGATTTCCAGAGATATTATACGGCGCCCCTGGAGCACACGGGGTTGAGGGCCTTGCTCAAGGGCCCAACAGCGCCAGCCTGGAGGAGCTGAGATTTGAACCACTGACTTTCTGACACGGAGCCTTAACACACTGTGGCACCAAACTTGGCACAACGCTTCAGTCAGATAGGCTGGAACTAGTGACATCATATTATGTGTTGCATTAATCCCTTTGGCTACTAGATAATGGAAATGACAAATACAACCAAAAAACAATATATTTATTCAGTCCGCTCAGTCAGATAGATGTGCGTGAGAGACTTCACTGTATAAGCCGTGTTTCCAGTTTCTCATAGCAGATCATATTATTCCTAATGTGTTCCTAATACTGTAACACTCATTTTCCAGAGAGTTGCTGAGATCGTTCAGGACGAGGAACTTGACCAGGGCCAACCAGAAACTGCAAATCGCACGCATCAGGTGTGTGTCTGTGCTTGCATGTCATTGATTACAGACCACAATCTTCAGCTCTAATTAGCCTTGCTGATGATTCGTCCCCCCTTCGTCCTCACTCAGACAGGAGCACCTGAAGAGCGCAGGACCTCTTCCACACACTCCAGTCCGTCTCCTAGCGACGGAGAGCACAACATGAAGGCGTACGGGCTGGCGTATGGAGAGACCTCGTTACCGGGAAGGAGCTCTTCGCCAAACGGGGACTCGGAAGCAGAGGACGAGGACGTACTCGGCGGGGACGTGGAACACGAACGTGGCCGAGATGATGATGAAGTGCGTGGAGACTGACGGATTAATTATGGCTGGAAAATTAAAAATAGCAATAATCTATTGTGTGATTTATGTCGCGCTGATTTGAGGAGATCAAGGAGGAAAATGATAATCAGAGGAGAAATATGGAAAAGAGTTATATATCAGTGGTTGTTTTTTTTTTGTTGTTGTTTAAATGATCCATTTCATTTGCCCACATCTCTGCCACCCAATAGTTCAGGTAGGATCTGATATAGACCCCTCACTACTGTGACCAAATGAAAAGATATTCCTATTAATTAGATTTGCAAAGCCTTAGAGATGCTAATGTAGGTCCAGAGGTGGATCAGAAATAGCAAGAGAGGCGAGAGTGCACGGTCTCTGAGAGACACGCCTCACATGTGTGTGCGGCATTTAGGTATACAGAGAGAACCTCCATCAAGTCAGCGATGATGGAAAAGGATTAAGGTTGAATTATTTATTTAGGGAGACAAATGACTAGATGACAACATGCCAAGTTTCCAAAATGATCCAAACCACAGAGCCTGTGGGAGTTTGTGAAGACGACATTAATATCTGTGGCCTGCTGAGTAACTTGGAAATTAAAGGCCAACAAAACCTCAGTTCAACCACCTTCAGTTTGGAGTAAAACAAATCAAAACTAGAAAAACATTACTTTAGCAGAAATATTTTTATTACTCATGAACATTTTGTTTATGTTTCGAATGCACTGACTCAGACGTGTGTACGTGTGTGTGTGTGTGTGTTCCATTTCAGGAAGGACGTCCTCAAGCAGCTGGCAGCCCGAGGATGCAGGACCACGCCCGTCCTCCCTCCTCAGCGTCACACCAGAGAGAGTGACCCAGACGGACGTATACATCAGATACAGCCGTAAATAAATGCCCCCCCTACTGTACGGTGTATAAGGACCCCCCCCCCAAACACAGAGCACGCTTGTGTGCCGAAATCTCTTTACACAACGAGTATTACTGTATGTTAGAAAGGCGACACCAAAAATATTGGCACTCTTAAGAAAATGATTGAGAAATTGAAGAGAAAAAAAAAATTCTGGTCCAACAAAATAGAACCTTATATTTTAATAAAACGCATTTTCTGTCAAGAAATAGGGCAAGATTTGAAAAAAATCCAAATTCAAATTTTTTATTTTTATTTATTTTATTTTTTATCCAAACATTATTATGTGTGTGAATATTTTAAAGAAATTATTTCAGGCTTTAAATATGTTTAATTTGACCAAATATCTAAGGAAGGAAAGAAAAACACATCGGTGGATAGAAAGAAGGAAACAATAAGGAATATAAAGAAAAAGGAACGGAAGAAGAAATTAAAAACTGAAGAAATATGAAAAACTAAATTAACACCCAGTTTGATTAGTCAACTTCAAAATTCTTATTCGTATTCCACTGTAATCTTGCCACATTCTTGAGGGGGTCCAGAATGTAGCAAAATTATTACAAATAAATCCACATTATTTTTCAAAATGTTCTTCTGCCTCTAATCACCAATATTGATAAGAGTTTTTGAACACTCGTGCTGTAAAACCACTGACATAAAAATATAGATTTTTTTCAAACATGTTAACGTGTATAAAACGATGTTACTCACACTTGTTACAAACTGGAATATGGAGTCTGATGCTCTAATAACAAACTGCACTGACTCAAAGCTCGCGTGGATTTATTAGTGCATTAATTTTGCGATGAATCAGTAACACTGAGGTTACAGGGGTCCTGTTTATGTGAAGTCTGGAGGAGGGCGATATTTTAGTAAATGTGCTTTAGTAATTGTTCTGAGCCTTGAATAGATTCACTGTGAAAGTCTGTAGTGTGCACCAGTCTGAGATTAACCCTTTACATTCCTCAGCTTCGTATCCTGTACGTAACTGCAGTGAAACGAGAGGTACATTGTCGGCTCGAGGAAGTTTACGGGGGTAATGTGAACTTGTGCTTTCACAAGGTTCCCAAACAAATTTAAACAACATTGTGATGATATTTTCTTGGACCTGTAGATAAATGTGAAGTTCTTATTTTCTCTTATTTCATGTATCTAATATCGAGGTCTTATAGTATTAACAATAAACCATGAAAAAGTATGAACCAAAATCCAGTTCAGTTTGCACATCGCACATACAGTAACGTCCAAAATCTTTCAGTGAATTGTTCCTTGTTGTTGGTAACATTTATAATACAGTATTTACAGTAATCAACTGAACATCTTACAAATCAATACAAGAACTGATCAGAGCTGTGTGTTAATCAATTCCGATTGGATTTTTTCTTCATCAAGAAGGACGAATGTAATGCTGGTGAGAGAACAAGAATCTACATGGCATCCAGTTGTAATATACAAAAGAATCGACTTCAGAATATGAACTGTAACTCGAGCTCCTCACTCCATCTGGTCGTTGAGTTATTGAACCTGAGCAGCTTGTTTGATTTCTTCACACATCATTACCCATTACTGTACATTATAATCTTAATCTTAAAGTGAAAACAGGATGGAAAAAAAATCACTTTAGTATTATTCTTCTGAAAAAAGAAATGAAAGCAGGTCTTTGTCCCATAATGTCTGCGGGAAATTAACAAACCAATGGGTAAGCTTGAAATTGTTTCCAAAAAAATTTATGTAAAGCACCAGGTGTTCTGGATGAGAAGAGAGGAAAGCTGTTCATACCAGTACAGTGAGGGTTTCAGCTCCAGTTTAATATCCTGTCCAAAGTTCACAAAGAACATCTGTGTTTCCAGGACAAAATCCGTTTTGTTCCAAAATACGGTTAAGGACAGTTTGTGCTTATTTAAAAAAGACTCCTTTGATCGAGGCCAGGACCCTGTTCAACAAACCTTTTGAAAACCGTAGGGAACAAACCATCAATATTATCTCAAACCCAGACTGAGGATTAGAATGTCGACATGCTGTGATCGTTGCCTTGTTTAACAGATCGGAGTCATACAGGTCCTGAGATCAAATCTCTAGCCGTGGTGTCCGAGCTTGAACAAGTTTTTCCGCTCTTACGGACAAACACGTCCATTCTAATATATAGCAGGCCAAGATTCTGGATCGACTCTGCGTTTAACTGTGAGGTACGTCCTCTGGGTGTCTCTTATTCGTTTGAGCCAAAAGAGCAACAACAACAAAAAAAACAGCATTATGAAAGAACTTCCATAAATAAATTTAGACTTGATCATGGTAATAGATCCTGCCTTGACAAAATTTTGCATATTTACAAATGAAGAATTTGAGGTGTGGTGAATGATGACGACATGACATCACATGACATGGCAATAACTGGTTGAACGGAATGCCCATCCAGGAACTTGTCCATGTCAAAGGACATAAAGATTGTCCTCGGATACATCTTCATGATGCGACATGGACTCCTGCACTGTCTGGCTCTGAGACAGAGCTTAACACACACAGTGTCACGCCAGCTGTAATGAGCACCATCCCCAACACGGCACCTGGGGGAGAGAGAGTGAGAGGTGAGGAAGGTCCCAATAGCGTGCTCGGTAAGTTACTGTAAAATTGACAGAAGAGAAAGGGTTAAGTGTTAATGTTTTTTTTGTTTGTTTTTTTAAACACATGTATTATCACTTCTTTTAGATTTATGTGCTTATGTAATAATGTAATCGATCATGTTCCCATCACTACAGCCTGTTTAAACAGACACTCGGACTCACTTTTCCCTCCAAATTCCTCCCCGAGCAGTCTCCCAGTGAACATGGTGAACACCAGGCTGAGCGAGTTGACTGTCGGTACAGCCAGAGACAAATCTGCAAACACAGAAGAAGTATTTGACCTGCTATTAATCAGTCTCATGCCTTGACATGATGATCTGAGCTTAAAAATGTTCGATGTGTCAGTGACCTGTTGTAGCGAGGGTGAGGTAGAAGACCAAAGAGCCGCTCTGGTTCAGCAGAAATGGTACCAGATACTGTACAGAAACAAGAGACGTTACATAGTGTTCAGTTGTGCAATAAGATTAGATATTCAAATTATTATTTTTTTTAAAAAGGAATGAACTTCTGCATCCATGGACTACATACATAAACTACACGGTTCTAACCCTATGGATGCGCTTCGCTCTTTATATAGGACTGGAGCGTGCACAGCACAGGGTTTACATTTACATTTACGGCATTTATCAGCCACCTGTATCCAAAGTGACTTATTCATTCTGCATCTGAGCAGTTGAGTATTATATACCTTTCTCAAGGGCCCCGCAGATGCAACCTGGTGGTCGTGGGGTTTGAACCTGTAATGTTAAGAAACCTAGCCCAACACCTTAACCACTAAGCTAGCCCTGATCCTGTGTCAAGCTTTTATTGCTTCCATACTCGTACGAGAAGTGGAGAGCGATTTTGAAAAGTTCTACCTTGACATTGAGGAACAGGAACTTGACTTCTGCCAGGAACTGGGAGATCTTGTTGCCTTTTTTAACCTGCTCAATGCCCTCAGTTCCTTTCCTAAGGAAGGGGTTGGTGGCTCCCCATAAGGCAGAGACCAGGAGGAGGCACAGCATTTCCACTACACAGAAGAACAACAACAACTAAAAATCACTCATTACATCATCTAAAATCATTGTTCGGTTATATACTGGAGCTGAACTCTGCAGGATTGCGGCTCTCTAGGACCGACCTTGGCCACCCCTGTATTAACACACAAAAAAATTGTATTTCATGGTTTACACAGCTCTGGTGGAAGTATTTTGAATGAGTTTATATCTAATTAAAGAAAGAACGTTGGTCAGAACTCCAGCTTTCAATTTTATCTTTTACATTTCATACACTGAAGTCTCCAACAAGTCTCATTTCAGTCTGTATGTGTCACGGCACTTCGATATCTGCCTGAAGTTTAACCTTTCATCTATTTATACCTATATTTAGTTTTTTTTTTTTTTTTTTTGTGGTATTCATTGAAAACTGCAATGAAAAATTTCCTTGTAAGGAGGAAACATGTTCCTTTACTCTGCATATGACAAGCTTGAACCTTTTAACTCTTTTCATGTGTATCAAGTGTATATGTATGCCTATTTGTCTAAAATATATAATTTTAGGTACTTGTATGAATGAAGTCACAAACAGAACACCCCCCCCCTTACCGCCCACCCCCCCTGTTGCCATGGAAACGACGCACGAACCCAGTTACAACTTTACCTCATAATTACACAGGTTTTCTCACGGTGTAACGTTCATATTTATACATACAGCGTAAGTAATTAGTTAACTTGTCCATGGACTCTTATGTTTTATATCTAAAACACTTCAACTTCTTTCGCAGAGCTATTTCTTTAACGCTAATGTTTACGGAAGTAGCCACGCATGCTAACGTTTCTTCTAAACAGTGCACGCGCACACACATTATTATTTTCATTTCAGTGATTATTCTTGCTAGGACGTTTCGAGGACACGATTACTTTAAACATCTAGAAATGTAACATAACTTTTTATACGGAAGTAAAATGTCAAATAATGTATATATTGTGCTGAAACGTTGAAACGCTCACCCGGTGAGACCATTTCTTCTGGTACCCGCGCCTCAGACGGAAGGCCACAGCGACACCCAGCGGCTCGGGGGTGAATGTGTATGTATGTATGTAATATATATAATTTTACAAGCCAAGTATCACAGCTTTACATCCTGACTTGATCAGCTTATGTGTGTGTGTGTGTGTGAGAACAACAAGCAGCTTGTAAAGAATAATTTGATGGGGGAAAAACACAGTGAGTGAGTTTCAAAATGCATTAATTTCACAGCGAAAATATTATAAATCTGAGTTTTGAGGAAAAACTTGCCCTGAAATACATTAAATCCCAGTGTTTCCCACAGGTCTGTTATTATAGCCAGATATTACATACAACAAAAATCAAATGCATATGGCCTTTAAGACAGCGTTTAGATTTAATGGATGCTTATATTAATTTCACATTTCAGAGATCCAACCTACTAACCCTCTCCTAAACACTAACTAAACACTTTGTCACAGCACATAGCCCTGCAAGGACAAGTTTTTTCTTTACATTTTTTTAAGCATTCACTCCCCACGTGCATCACTGAGCCTTGGACACCCATCACCCTGCTGCTGGTTTACCACTTTCCTTCCTTGGATTACTTTTGGTATGTCCAGCTCACTGCACTCTGGGAATATTCCACAAGAGACCTGCAGTTTTGGAGTTGCTCTGACACAGTCGTCTAGTCATCTTGTCTAAGTAGCTACGGATACACTACCTCATGCCAGTGGCGTCTGGATGTGAGCGGGTATTTTGGGTAGCGAGTGAACGTTTTGTCCCTGAAGTTGATGTGTTGAAAAAAGAAAGAACGGACAGACTGAGGAAATGAGTGACTTTGGGATACAGTGTATATGCAGTATAGAGTGACATATCATTTTTTCAGGATGACCAAGGAACTATGATGAACTGAATTTTCTTTCATGTTAACCAACTATACAAACCTGAATGTGCAAAAAAAAAAAGGGGGGCTCATAGGCAAGAAATAGCACAGATACATCTTCTTCTTTTTCTTCGTTGTTTAATGGTGGTAGGAATCCACTTTAGGATTTCTTTAGGTCTCATTCTCCCTGATCTTCCCAGCCTCTCAAAACTGATTTTCCTTAAATCCAGCCTTCCTTAAAAAAAAAAATAAAAAAAACAAAAAAAAACATTGATGATTGAAATTCCATGATCTTGTCTTGTCTTGATCCGTTGCTCACGCGCTTCACCTCCTGTTTCCACAAACGCCATCTTGTCCTCTAGTGCTATTGAACACACTCTTACAGCCTGAGGCTGCACTATATCTACAGTAGGTGTGACAACACAGATTTAGCTGCTGATCCATATACTATACTGTAATAATCCATCTTTGTATTTATACTCTTCAGAGACTCAATACAAGCCCCGCCCTCCTGCGAGGCATCTCATGACGTTTATCACCTTTGTGCATTTACTAATCACACATCTTTCCTGCTCCATCATTAAAATGCTCACAGAAAATGAAAAGTCCTAACTGTCTCCTGTTTCTCCTAGATTATATTTCTTGATTTTATTTACACAATATTGTCTGCAGAAATGAAATCTATGAAATGATTGGACTGTAATTTCCTGGTGCACTGACATTCTTTTCTGGTTTTCTTTCTTATTATTCTTATTATTAGTATAATTATTGCTTTCTTCCAGTTTTCCGCAATCCTCCCTCCACCCGTATTCTATTCTATAACAACAGCCTAGCCCGAAATTCCTATATGAAGTGCTTCCTCATACAATAACAGATTTCATTTTTACCAGATGAAGTCTTTTGCATGCTAGTAAGTGTGTTACTCGGCAACTAAAGCGTCAATTATAAATTGAGCATGTTTGTAAGGAGTGGTGTGTGATTGTATTCTGGTTGAAGTGTTGTTTATGTGGTTATATGAAAAGTCAATAAAAAAATTTTTATTTTAATTTTTTAAAAAGTGTGTTACTCAGCACCCTGTTAAATTCTCCCAGTGTAAATGAGAAATCTAGCTTTCGACCTGCGCCCCCGTTCTCACTCAGGGCCTCCATATCCCCTGAAATTCCCTCCATATCCCCTGAATCTCGGCCTCTCTTCTTCTATTTTTTCAGATTGCTGGAATTTTTCACGTTGGCATCTTTGATCAGCACTCCACCTCTCCGTCCACCAGAATATGGTACAGTAGGTGCACTTTCTTCTATCCTCTCCCATCCTCTTTATCATCCTATCTACTGTAACTCCTCTACCTGGATAGAATGCCCAATTTGATCACAAAACTCCCTCCAATATGTCCGTTAGCCTGCCTTATTGTCCTTCTAACAATGGCCTGATCCTGCTTGTACTTGATCAAACGCTGATCCATGCCTTTGCATTTAGGGATGGACTTTACTGCACTTAATACGGTCATTTCCTCTTTGACGTGGCGTAACCATTGATCACGTTTTCCATTAGCATTTCCCATGATTCATTTCCACCTGGACATTCTGCAGTCAAGAAGGTAGCAGTTCTCATCGTGCACCAGAGGGATAAATGATTTTAGCCCCGTCCTGATATACCAACCAAACACACACTGGAGCAACGCTTAGAATTAGCACAGACTCAACAATATTACATGCCAATTTTTCCTTAACGGTCTCGATGGCTGTCACGTGACTACGGTACATTGTAATAGGAATATAATATTTGATCGTAAAATGAAGTAATCTAATTAATATAATATAAATATAATTAAGGTAAATTTAGTAATATCATTTCTATAGTCATCATGCAGGGGGGAGGGGACGGCAATCCGTGTCAGAGAAACTGTGATAGCAGAATAAACATCTGGATTAGCCCTGGTGGTGGACGGCATCCATATCATAAAAAGGTGGGCAAATATACTTTAGTGGCATCGATATACTTTGGCTGCCCACTCGAATACACCATACGTGTGGGAAACACTGACTACGTCTGTATCATGACTTTAGTGATCCTGATCTCAGTTTGTCAGATGGAGAGACTCCGCTCGGCGAGATCTACAAGATAATAAGGCCGATGCTGTTGACGGTGCTATTAAAGTAAGCGCTGGAGTTTTGGAAACTGGGCTGTTTGAGTGAACAGATAAGTTGGTGAGAGAAGCTAGAGTGAGACGCTAGACTAAACACGAAAGCTCCGCTGCATCGCTCTGTTTGAGACCTAAAACGTCAGCAAGTATCCGTGCTCATTTTGAAATAAGTCTTTGATGCCACCGAATTATAAATGTTTATAGTTTCATGAACGTTGCATGACAGCGTTTTAGAGGCAGGTTATCACCAGTAATTTATCCTGCTTCAACTCCTGCCTCACTGCGGTGCGTTTCTACCAAAATGAGAATAAAGAAAGGTGTCAGATTATGATTCAGATTGTCTGGAATGATCAGATTTCCATCTGAATTGTCTGAAACCAGGAAATATTCCTGTGCATGTTTTATGCCAAAACCTTGTCGCCCACATATTTGGTAAAGTATGCAGCGGGAGAGAGAGAGAGAGGCGTAGCTTCAACATCGTTTTGCCCCGATAAAATCATTCCTGTTTTTTTTTTCAGCTGTATTATCAAATCACAGAAGCTGGAAGACTTAAAATGCCTTTATTACCATTAGTATTATCATCACCATTATTGGTAGTAATCAATATGTGTTAACAGCCAGCGCTGACACAGGTCTTGTACGTTTAAAAAGTAAAGCCATAAAAGCCATAAAGTTGTACACTGACCCATGGATGACGCTTTCTGAACTACACCAACAACTGCAGTGTAATGACCACAGTGCGCTTAGATTCTGCTTGCTCAGCTGTTTTTGTTTATTATACTGTACATTAAAACTCGGGAGAGAATGAGAGAGGCGAGAACAGGAAGTGACTTGTACCACCGTGTCATTTATACCACAAATGGATGATAAATGGAATAAGTGTGTGATCATCATTTAAACACTTCGAGTAACATCCAGAACTCGGCTTCATCAAACCACCGTGTTGTTGATCCTTTTCTCGAACAGCAGCGCACACAGAGAACATGCACATGAGATGATGTTTTGATTTTGTTGAATGGTCTATGATACAGTCTGAGTAAAGGATCTGCTTTCAACTGGTTCTGAACTGACTTTAACAACCTAGTGTGAAAAAAACATCAGTTTCACTTAACAGCAAAGTGACTCAGTGTGAACAAAGATGCTCGAGTTAGAAAAGAATAAAAACCTGTCGCCTTGTTCATAGCTGGTACGACTTGTTCTGCGCATTTCTTTTTGCCTGACGGTTTGAAAATGATCACACACACACACACACACACACACACACACACACGAGTCTAACCCCAACCCAAGGTTTGGATTTACGGATGAACAAGTGTTTCATGTTCTGTAGCATTTTTCCGTTCCCTCGTCCTCAGTGTTAGTGGAGCTCGATCCCGTTCCCTCTCTGAGAATCAGTGCTGTACACCAGCCTCGCAAACGACTCCAGAAAACATCATCTCATCCATATATATATATATATATATATATATATAAAAATTCCCCATAAAAAACATTTACATTTAAAAAAGCTCGCACTATAAAATGTTAAATAAATATGACCCTTCACCTTATAAACAACTAGATAAAAATACCTTTATGAACGCGTCTCCCTATTACAGCCTGCGCGTATCTAATCATCGGACATGTCCGTCACGCCGCCCTGGTGTTCCTGCTTTTAATTGGGCTCCCGCAGCTCCATTCACGTTAACGGGTGACATCATACATTCCTTTTCGCTTTATACACCAGAGAGTTCCTCTTAGTGTCATTAAAACACGCTTTGGCAGTGAACGCCGGCGTTGGATCACCGTTGATTTTATGCGTTCGTGTTATTCTTTATGTCTTATTAATTAAAAGGTCGTTGTGCATTAGTGTAGAACTCACTCTTCGTAGTTTGTAATCATACAGCGCAAGGCATCATGGGATTCATTTACATTTACACTTGGGCTTGCTGCCTGACCAGGGAGACTCACAACAGGACACCTCAAGTGCATTGGAGTTTTCCTCGTTAGATAGATCGTTACACTGGGTTACTAATTAAGCGCCATCAGTTGAACGCTGGTTTTTTGTTTGTTTGTTTTTGTTTGTTGTTTATTTGTTTTTGTTTGTTGTTTGTTTGTTTTTTGAGGGGAGGGAGCCCAAGTACGGAAGAAACAGATACATCTTAAGACCGCCAAAGACTCGGCGGTACGGAGACATCAAGAGGAAGTCATTCCACTATTGAGGTGCCGGAACAGAAAACAGTCTGGATGCACGTCTTCCCCGAGGCGGTGGGACCGGCCGAGCAGTGCTGGAGGATCGGAGGGATTCAGCTATACACATATAGACAAGCATCAGTGTTTTTTTGATTAAGCATCGGCATAGGATGATTCTGCTACTCATATCTCTGTATCAGCTACATCTGTGTTTTTAGATAACATGTGCTGAGTCTGTCCGTTCACAGAGCCATTCAATGTGGGTGACTGATTCGATGTGGGTGACTGACGACACCACGCTCCTCTCATCTTGATCCATATCACCAGGGCGATTAGGAAAAGAATCAACAGGAAGCACAGCACGCTGAGGAGGGTGACGGTTGTCGTCTTCGACCCACAGCAGTCGTTCGGTCCATCTAAACAGAGGCACAAAGATACAGAGTGTTAGTTAAACAAGATCAGTTTCACACTCATTCACACAGTAAACCTGGGGTTAGCTTCAGCGCTAACGGGCATCTCATGGCTAAACTGTGCATCAGGTTCCCTGCTGTATTGTCGCACGTACTTCAGAGCGCAATCAAATACTTTCTGCACATCCTCCCCCTAAACACCAGTTTCAGCGATTCCAACAGACACGAACAGTACAGACATGCGTCATCCAGAGAGTTAAAGAGCAGTTAAAGTAATTTCACAGACACTCCCAGAACATGAGGATGATTATGTAGGTGAAGGTTTGCTTTGGGTGTTGGATGATTAGCTGGATACAGTGAATGAGAGCGACGTCTCAGGAGGGTATGATGACCGCTCTCTATCGACGCACTCGTGATAGTTACAGTCTTATGGAAGAAATGCGTAATATTTTCAGCAAACATTGATGCATAGGTACTTCTTATGCCATAAATTGAACAGAAATAAATAAATAAATAAATAACATTGTGGCACTGTGCAAATGTTTGGGCACCCTAAGAGTTCCAGAGTCTCGGATTCACTTTACAAGGTTTCAGACCTTAATCAGCTCGTTAGATCTGTAAAGTTGTAAATGTCATTTTCAAAGCTTTACAAATACAACAACCATGGGTTCCTCTAAGCAGCTGTGGAAGACTGTGAAAATGAAAGTTATTGATGCCCACAACGCTGGAGAAGCTACAAGAAGATAGCGAAGCGTCGTCAGCTTGCAGTTTCCACACTGAGAAATGTAATTAAGAGACGGCAGTTCAGGGGAACTGTGGAGGTCAAGATGAGATCTGGAAGACCAAGAAAACTCTGGGAGAGAACCGCTCGTATGCTGGTCAGAAAGACAAATCAAAGCCCCCATTTGACCTGCAGGAAGATTCAGCAGACTCAGGAGTGCTGGTGCAGCGTTCCACAAGACCTTCATGGAAGAGTCAGCAGAAGAAAACCTCACCTGCGTCTCCATCATAAAGTCCAACACCAGACGTATGCAACAGAACATCTACAGAAGCCTGATGTGTTTCGGAAACAAGTGCTGTGGACTGATGAAGTTAAAATCGAACTCTTTGGCCACAATCAGCAAAGACATGTTTGAAGAAAAACAGGAGCAGCATTTGATGAAAAGAACACCTGGACAACTATTAATCATGGAGGCGGATCTACAGTATCACGCTTTGGGGTCGTGTTGCAGCCAGTGGCGCAGGAAACATTGCACGGGTGGAGGGAAGAATGGATTCCATTAAATACCAGCAAATTCTGGAAGCGAACATCTCACCATCTGTAAAAAAAGCTGAAGCTGAAAACAGGACGGCTTCTACAACAGGACGATGATCCTAAACACACCTCGAAATCCACTATGGAAAACCTCAAGAGACGCAGGCTGAAGGTTTTGGAACGGCAAAATCCCAAGTACAAGAACCGAAAGACTTTTAGCGGCCGTAAAAAGTGTTTGCAAGCTGTGATATCTGCCAGAGGAGGAGTTACTAAGTACTGATTATGTAGGGTGCCCAAACTTTTGCACAGTGCAACAATAATGTTTTTATGCAGAAAAAATATTTTGCATTTCTTCCATTTCCAAGAGAGACTGTGTTAACATCGCCGACATCTGTTATTTATCAAGGGGTGCCTAAAGTTTTGCATAAGACTGTACTTAATCCTTTATATAGCAACAGCTTTTTTCACATAAATGTGTAAATACAGACACTTTTATCATTTATATGATATGAAATGATCATTTCTATAAAATCCGTGCCATTGCTCGGCCCCTCTTGCTACATTTTCCAGACTTCATAAAAGCTGCTACATTCTTGGGAAGAGGCACTGCAATGTTCCCTGTTCCTACCCGAAACTGGCCTCAGATTTCCACCAGAATACCGGCCAGACTGAGGTCATGCAAAAGCTCGCACGGATAAACAAAGCACAGGTTTATGTAGCATCGCTCACAGAAGCACTGAATGAAATGTCTGACGACTCGTCAAACCGATGAGCGACGGCCACGAGGGAAGCGTTACTACGTTACAATAATTTGCATGCACAGATATTCATTGTACTGTGTGTGTGTGTGTGTGTGTGTGTTTGTGTGAGACAAATATCAGCATCATTCCATCAGCTCATATTAGTAAATGATTAAAACTGATTAGAAAACATAAAACGTGCCTTAATGATGTAAGGAACAAGCTTTTTTCCAACGTTTTCACCCAGGGTGTAAGTGAGAGGGGTAGAATTCCCGTCAGTGTGTGTGGGTGTGTGTGTGGGTGTGTGTGCGAGTCACTCGGGTTACTCATGCAACATTCGGGTTGAGAATGATGTTGTTAGAAAAGTCTAATGCTATTCTGTACACGCACAGCCTGGCATCCATGCGGTTAAACGTCACTTTCATTCTTAAGAACATTTAGGAAATGTGTGTGTGAACACACCGGGATGTGGTTCAGTGACATATAAGCGATGGAGCCTGGAGCTGAAAGAGAAACTGAATGAGAGTGAATTCTCAAAATTGTCCAGACCTTTCAGAAACACAAAAACCTCACAAGGCCAGACTTGTACATCTTTGTATACCGCTTGATTTCAGAGCAGATTGTGTGTTTGTGTTTGTGCAGCACACCCACACATGCTTTGCAATGACTTTCTTTCTTCTTTTTTCTACATCACCTTCTGTAGTAATTAAAGTGTCTCAGATGGCACGTTATCTTGACACAGCAAAGGCAATTAACTGTTCTGTATCTGGGGCAAACAGTCCCATCCACACCCAAAACACGGTGCCCTGTTTCAGCACACGTCTGTTTTACTTACACTGACATTGTTTCTAAACTAAACGCGAATAAATACGTAAAAATTACACCACAGTCTTATACATGCACCCCGAGGCGACATACACATGGATGCATGGATACGGAGATCAGAGAGGCCAAGAAGGTAAACACACGTAATGATAATAAAAGCAAGACAGATTGATGCTGCTAACTGCACAAACATTTATCTAGGAATAAAGCTGAGTAGTGAGAGTGAAGATACATAAGTCACCATCAACACGTTCACCTGCAGCTTGAGGCAATACAGAAAAAAACCCTATGAGATCCATATATGCTGGAAACAGTTTTTTTTGGGTTTTTTTGCATGTTTATCACACTTAAATGATGATAATGATATCTGAGTAATCTCACAATGATAATCTGAGTAAATACAAAATACAGTTTTTAAATAATACAGTAGAACCTCGGATTGCGAGTAATGTGGTTTACGAGTGTTCCGCAAACCGAGCAAAGATAAATTATTAATCGGAAACCGAGCAAGTATTAGTTTACGAGCGCTGAGTATCATGTATCACGCATTATTTTGACACCGAGCGTCACTCTCTCACCTTTTCACCCCACCCCCCACCCCCCATGGAACGAATAATTTGAGTTTTCATTATTTCTTATGGAAGATGATGATTTGGTTTATGAATGTTTTGGAACACGAGCCCACTTCTGGAACGAATTATGCTCGTAATCCAAGGTTCCACTGTAATTTCATTTATCAAGCTTTAAAAAAGCTGTCTACACCTGCCCCGCCCTACTGTGTGTTCGATTCCCGGGTGATGCTGTAACCTCTCGCAGCCGGAGGTCTAGAGAGAGCTGATTGGCCGAGCTCTCTCAGACGGGAGGGATGAGAGGTACTTGGTGCTCCCACATTAATCACGGCTCTACAGCCAATCAGGGGTGTCTATGAGCTCACGCAAGTTGAAGGAGCGGATAGCGCTGTCCTCCGAGTGTGTGTCTCCGCCCCCAACGGTGCGTGAGTGAGCAGTTCGAAAAGATGTGATTGGCTGGCGTCAGGTGGTTCGGAGGAAACACGTGATAGTCTTCGGCCCTCCCAGCTGAGTGGTAGTAGTAGCCTTAATGTGGAGCCCCCTAGTGACACGACTAAATTAGGGAGAAAATCGGGGGAAAAAACACGTCACGTCAACACGTTATTTACTCAGTTTCTCATCTGTTTCTGAAATTCTTTAGATCGTGTTGCCTTTTTAGATCTTTTATCGTGTTTCACTTTGTCAGACAGGTTCTATTAAAGTGATTTCCTGATTCAACAGGACTGCCAGTAATCAGACCTGGTTTGGTAAGTTAACTTAGCTTTCCAAAACAAATATGGCTAATCACTGCTCGTTCATGATTTAGCAAGCGGGGGCAATTACTTTTTCATATAGGGCCAAGTAGGTTTGGATCTCTGCGTTTCCCCTTAATCAATGCAGTCATCATTTAAAAACTATATTTTGTATTTACTCGGTTTATCTTTGTGTAATATTATCATTTGTTTGATGATCTCAATCATTTATGTGTGACAAATATGGAAAGAAAAAAGAAAAAGAAAAACTTTTTTTTTCACAGCACTGTACTGTATGTGCAACAAAGCTGAATTGTGCAGGTCCCCCATTTTGCCCCCAAAACAGTGATGTATTGTCTGTTCTGACACAATTCTATGGGAACCAACATTAACCTTTCCAGCTATTTACTGTAACTCTTCTATTCAAGCGAAAGAAAAAAAACAGCTTGACCTGAATACAGACTTAGATACAGTAGCACACCTGCGTCCTCGTCACCTTTGTAATGGGTTTCGTCCTGAGGGCAAAGTCTAACATGAAACTCGAGCTACAAATAAAAGGCCTTATTATGAGATGCATAATGTTGCTAGGCAACCAGGGAACACAAGCACCAGGCATAAGCAAGATGAGGACTAGATCCGACAAATCAGATAGCTAGCGAGAAAAAGCAGATCAAATAAATAAAGGATAAAGATAATAAAGGATACGGTGACGTTAGAAGTAAGACAAAACCAACAAAAGGTTCGACATGTTCCTCAGATGTGCTGAGACTCGACAAAGCTAACATTCAGTCTCATTGCACTTAACATCAACAACAGCCGCCATAGTGAGAAACGGCCACATGCATCCAGCTGACAAGTAGGTTCCCCACAGTGTTCCCCACACCCTACACGCACTGGCTGTTCCCAAAATTAGACTCAGACAAAAGGCCGGGACTGTGTGACGTTGCACGATTCCAAAGTAGCTTATAACTTATCTCATAAATCTCTTTCTGAAGCAACACTGAGGTCGTGTCGTGGCATCGGCGTGTTTCAGCCCTGGTGGTTTCTTATAGCCACAAAACAATAATAATTGTTTTAAAACAAATTGGATGGAACTTGTGTTAGAGCCTCACACACACACACGTGTTCATTCCTCAATACAAGTAACGGAAAAGATCAACAAGTGTCTGATAGACACAGACATCAACCTATATGGTGGCTGAATACAGATAGATGCTGTACAGTACTGTACATGCAGGGGTGAGAAATCCTGTGGAAGTGGACAGACGTCAGAATTAGTACTTTTATTCCTTTCGGTCCGAGTCTGAGTAGTCAGAGCTGATTCAGAGATGTGCAGAGGAGGGAAGAGGAGACAAAGCTTATGTATATTCAAGTAAGAGCAGATGGACTTCAATAAAATATTACTCAAGTAGAAGTAAAAAGTCATCATCCAAACTATTACTCAAGTAGGAGTGAAAAAGTCTTCAGTGGAAAGATACTCAAGTCCTGAGTAACGGTTTCAATCGTAATGTCGGCTTTAGTTAAATTTTTTAGAAATAACGTAAGCAGCCAGACAAAATGATGAAATAATGGACCAATTCTGACATTTCCAAATAATAAAATAAATGAATAAAATTAATATCTTTACGAAAAAAGCAAATTAAAGGAATAAGAAACACAAATTTCCTAATCTCACTTTTTCACAACATAAAAGTTTTGTAATAAATCCCTACGTGATGGGTAACGTGTGTGTGTGTGTGTGTGTGTGTGTGTGTGTGTGTTTGAACACTGTCGACTCTTTCCTGTGTGAGATTTACTGTACTGTAGTATTCTACTGTAATCTGTTTCAGTATGATGCTGTAATGAAGCTCGGTTTGATATTTCCCGCTTTTAATTTCCACATTACTATAATATACTTTCTTCATTACTTTGTTTGGAAGCTTATCAGATGTATTTATAGGAGCTGATGATTTCTCAAGCCCGTGAATTCCGCTTTATCATTCTTACTAGAAGGCGAGGCAGTAGTTCACTCATTTCCCGGGAAATCTTGTTCTAGCGAAATAGATTATCTGTAAGTAACAGATAAAAAAACTATACACACCCTAACCTCCTTCTACTTGTGAATGAAAGGTGTGTTTGTGTGTCTTTCAGGTATCTCAGTTTCTGTGTGAAATGAATAAGTAACACACACACACACACACACATCATACTTTATCGTTTCCACCTTGATTGGCTTCCTGTTTCCATTTTAATTACTGATGAAATATCTATTCAAAGCTTTAGCGCTTTGTACGGCTAATTGTTTAACATGCTAGCTATTTAGCATGCTAGGTGAAATGGCTAAAAGTACGCTCATGTACGCTCCATTTTCAGTAACTGGTTGGAAAAAGCTTCAGCGTTTCTTTCATAAAGAGTATGTACATCTTTTCCCTGGAAAAAGAAGGCTCCAGTGGTGCAGGGTACCCTAAAGGGTCGAACGGTGTCCTGTACCGCTGAAGGTAAAGATGCCTGCTGAGGGAGTGCTTTAATAAATCTACCAGGAATAATGGGACAAATCTCATCGTCCAGTTTGGAATGGCTGGAAAAGGCTGGATGCGTGACAGATACGACTCTGTTTATTGTTTTAAATGAAATGTGAGCCGTGTTCAAGTCAAACTGGGACTTTTGATCATGCAGAACACAGTTATGAGAGTAAATAAAAACTACCTTTATTTCTATATAATCTCTTGCTACACCAATGCACTCATCCCAGTATTTCACTAGAGCTTAGACAACATCTAAGGAGAGAGTTTTCTCAGTATCCCAGAGCCGTGAGAAGACTGCCCCCTGCTTCACTGAACAAAATCCACCCTCCCCCCATACCCCCCCGTCCCGTCCCGTCCCGTCCCGAATGAATGGTGTGTTTACAGTTCCTACAGACAGATACGTCTCTTTCTTCGGCAAGTTTGTGACAAGTTTGTATGTCAGTTTTCAAGGATCAGACGCAAAGACTGCAGTGGATGATTTACCGCGGCTAAGGTTCTCGTCACCGTACCATTCTTTAGTCCATACTTACTATAACGCACTTTCCCAACACCGAGTTGTGTAAACGCTTGTGTCTTATCACTACAGTGAATGTGATCCCTTATGCGATCTATACAATATTATGTAATACGTTGCAGTTGTGAAAGCAGCTGACGCTCATGCTACGACAGGTCCTGGAATGTATTTTCAAATTTCAACACCCATGACATTAGGTATTCATGTGTTCATGCCAAACAGGAAGTCATGCATCGTACTCTCTGACCCTGCTGACGGAGATCAGAATGCAAAACAATTTCTTTTTCCTTCTTTTTCTTCTTCGAAAGCTATTCGGATACCCAAAGAGCGGACTGAATTTTTTTGGTTCAGCACCTTGCATATATTAAAAGCACGTGTAACAAGGCGGTAGCGTGTGATAGTTTCTTGGTTGTGATATTATTTCTTAGTTTCACTTTGCACCACGGATGGAGCAATGCTGGAAACAAGTCGCGTCATTTCATTCCAGTGAAAGAGCTCTTTGCTGGTGTGTGCTGTGCTTGAATAAGAAAAGATAAATGTTGAACTTTGAAAATGCATATGTAACATCAATCTTAAGCTGTCTTAGCATGGGAGCTGCATCAACAAGAGCCAGTTGCAAAACTCAAGATTGTTTTATATAGTAAAAATACAGATTTCTGGGAAATATGAACCCCTGGCCAGGACAATGGGAAATTGATCCAGTTCCACTGGCAAACGACTACATTCTTTCCCCTGCATGCAAAGACTACAGGCTAATTTTTATGCTTCACACATTGACTTGGAGGAAATTTAAGACGGACTGATTGGGAAACCCCCTTTTTGGCATCTTTTCCTCCAGACCACAGCTCACTCTCACTCACACACAGCGCTGTATCTATGTTCTGTATGATTACCGTAAGTGATGCGGACGGGTCTGAGCAGGTTCTGATTGAGGAGCTGGTTCTTTAGTGTGAAGGTGACGTTCAGGGAAGAGCTCAGAGTTGCGTAGCTGCTCTTCAGATGATACAATCCAACGGGTCCGTCTGGTCCATCCGTCTCTTCTCTGAGCTCGGTGTGGACACTGAGGGTCTCGCCGTCTTCCCCGAACCACCTGATCTCCGGCTTGGGGAAACCCTCGGTCTCATAATGCAGCGTGACGCCGGAGCAGTTCGCGTTTATGCTCAGCTGTGGTTCTTTATAGAAGACTAATGAGAACATAGAAGTGCACACACACACACACACACAAAGATATTTTGCATCACTTTTGTGGAACGGATTTCACACAGAGTTCAGTTAAACTAAGCTACCTGATGATGTGTGACTTTTATAGATTTCACCGGTAACGTTCTATTTGCTGTGAATCATTTCCAACAAGCTAAAGATAAAAGATTTCTAAATATAGTAAACTGCTTATAATAGTTTTGGCACAGCACCCGTGGCTATTATTTATTGGACCTCAGAACAACAGTTCTGGCCAAAGAAGCAGATTTTTCAGTTTGATGCTGGAGCAGTAAAAGTTTAATAAATTGTATACGTATGAATATTATTTCAGGGTTAAACAATATACTGTACAATGATAAACATGATGCTATAATAGTTCATAGCGCAAAGTAATATATAAAATGTTAAATATACATTGGCTGCAATAATGAAACTAAATCTGTATTGTCGTCTGAATCGCATCTGTTCTCACACTCAGCTTTCATACTTACTGTACCAAGAAAAGTGTATCAAGAATCTGAATCAAGAAAGTATGTTATTGCTCGACTGTCATTTCTCAAGTTTGTGTCTCACACACACACACACACACACACACACACACACACACACACACACACACACACACAAATCCTGTGGACCAGCACACAGGACCAAACTGGCAGCTAGCCATGTTTCAGCAGACTCTATTTAATCTACTTATCTGATTAAGATTTAATACATCTGACTTAAAGGGGACAAAAATAATACTGTATATATATATATGTGCCCTTTAGGGACAATAAAGTAAACACTTCTGTTTGAGTCTGTTACCAAGACCTCTTCATGGAAAAGATCTCAGCATTGTTGTGTGTTAGACGCCCGTATATTCCTACTGAGTGAACAAGAGTGAGACTTTATACCTCCATATTCGAGCTGCACCCGGGCTTTGTCTGTGCCCTTGGAGTTGCTCACGGTGCACAGGTACCCCCCCACATCTCTCGGCCCCACCGGCTGGATCCTGAGCGACGCGTTGCCTCTCTGCAGCTCGGACACGAACAGAGACGTGCGGCCACGATAACCGCTGCTCTGAAGGCTCAGCTGGTCCACTCCGTAATAGAAGCTGTGGACGACACGGGCGTCCTCCACCCGCTGCCAGGTGACGACCAACGATGCGAGGTCCGGCGAGGAGTCAGGGGGGAACTCGCAGCCCAGGATGGCAGGCTGACCTCGGACAGCGACTACGCGACTTGCGGGCGCGCTCACCTTAAAGCCTGCAGGGACACAGAAATTTGGCAACAGTGATTAGCCGAATCTGCATGTCTTTGGACTGTGGGAGGAAACCCAAGAAGCACGGGCAGAACAGGCCAACTCCACACACACACACACACACACACACACACACACACACACAGACCTGAGACAGGAATTGCACATTTAACCCACAATGCCACTGTGCCACCCCATGCCATCCCACAGGAAAACCAACGCAGCACAAATGAAAAAAAAAAGTGAAAGCTAAACATAACACAAAAGCACTGGAACATTCATGCATTGCTATACATTGGGCTCAGCAGGGAAAGGAAGTTGGTACGATAGTTAATCCAGCCTCCAGATTAATGTTGACCATGCATCCATGGAATGTGCTGGAACACCCCGTCTGAACCCAGGAGTCCCTACCCTGCCACTTTCACACTCCACAGCACACATCAGGGGCCTTGCGGGAAGACGCGGCGTTAAAATTGGGCAGAAAGTAGACGATTGCCACGAGCCCCGAACTGCCAGACCGCCATGACTTAAGCTTAACTAAGTATTGTTAGCAAGTACCTACAGCTCACGTCTGAAATGATTAAATTCCACTTGCTAAAAATAGCATTATAATCTTATTACGCCACGCGGGTTGTGTTGAAGTGATTTAATCACAGACACCCGTCACGCACACACATACACACACACCCCCCCCCCCCCCACACACACACACACACACACCTACAATGGTGCATTCAGTGTGATTAAACTGGAAAGTTATTCACTGCAGCTGTGCATCATCACAAGTCACTCCAGGTCACAGAGAGACTTCTTATTCTCTCCGTTGAGCACAAAGTCAGAACATCATTGGATATGGAGTCAGTAATAACAAAGTTTTTTGAAGCCAAAGCTTGCAAGGTCAGACGTTAATATTTTGACCTACACTATTCACCCCAGTCATGCACACAATAAGACGTAATTACTTTATATATATATATATTAACATTATTTATCAATAATTAAGTCAATAATATCCAAAAACAGGGAAAAAGAATAAAATCTGGATAAATCCTGAAATGCCAGAAGATGGGAAGAGAAGGAAAGACAAGAAATCAACATTTGAGCAGGAGAGAGCAAAAAGACGAAAGAAGAGACAGACAGAGAGAGAGAGAGAGCTCAGAATGAAAATAAAATCTAAAAAGGAGAAGGGGAGCAATGTCAAGAAAAACATACAAAAAGAAGAGGAACTGTAAAATGCATTCACTGGATTGAAAGGGGGGGAAAAAAAAGCAGTCAAGGAGTCAAAAGCTGTGTTTTTTTAACTATAAGTATGAATGAGTGGCAGGTCGTGCTTTAGATCATTAATACTGCGTGTGCCAGATCATTCAGGACTTCCTATAGCACAGCTGTCCCTTTTATTATCTTCACTGCATGATGAATAAATACAGAAGATAAAGACTCGTATTGATTTTAAATAGAAAGTTAACCCGGAACACAGATGTGGTCTGAACATCTGTCATCTGCAGCTCATCTGGTCGTCAGTGTGCAGTTTGTTCGTGCAGGCCGAGCCGCTCGTACCGTCTACTTTCATTATTTTACTGTTTGTATTTCATTTCCTTACGTATAAAGAGAGTGCATGGATGAGAGCATGTATGGGGATTTATAAAGCGTGACATTACGCATTGTGTCTCAGCACAATGCCAGTGTCCCCCTCTCTCATCCTGTACACGCTGTGTCTTTGTGCCAGTCCTTAAGGTGCCCCAGTACAATCGGGGCAGCGTGCTACAACAAACCCTCATCAATCACAGAATGTCAGGAAAGGAAAAGACGTACATGCGTTTTTATCAATCTCTTGAACCTAAAAGCAAAAACAAATGAAGAGACGAATCCCCAAAGGCCACGCTTCTTCAATATTAATGTATCCATGAGCTTCATTTTCCCAAATGGACAAGACATCACATGCTCAGTCTGCTGGAAGAGCTTACTTACTGTACTTCAAAACTGCCTCAGAGCCCGGAGCTGCTCCTTCATGCATTTCCTTAAATATTACCATGATGTTGGTGAAATGTTTTTTTTTTTTCCCCCCACATTCATTTAAATTCCCTTCGTTTCAGACTTCCACAGACGTCTATTCACGTACAAGCTGACTTTACACAACCTCCTTTCTGTTACAGGTCTTGTGTGGATAATTCTTTAATAAAATAAACATTTTTGCCTTTGTACAGAGAGGGAGTGTGTGTCACGTCACCGAGCGGCCGGCGCCGCACACACACACACACACACACACACACACACACACACACACACACACACCTGTAATCACAAATGCACGGTCCAGGTTTTACTTCTTGTCTTTCTGCTTAGCGCATGTAATCGTGGTTTATCTTAAAGATGTAAGAATTCTAGGTCTTTCTTTTTGTGCTCACGTTTATTATTAGTATTAGTGGCTTGACTAATAAGCAGGAAGATTTGTCCCGGTGTCTGGCTCTACCCCACATGTCTGGTGGCTCCTGAACAGATTTGTTGGTGCTTTTGGGACTTTCGTGCTGCCATGAAAAGACTCCACTTTATTTTGCAACAAGCTAAGTTACATATGTGCTGAGATAAACACGAAGCGAGCGTCTTTTATTATCTTCAGTGAAGTCATGAAAGCCTGTTGGGAAGCTTAAATTACTGCCTACAGTTGGTTTTTTTTTGTCTGGTCGTTTCTGTGTCGAGACATTATTTGCGTCCTCTTGCCTGTAAACTTCTTTTACTCCCAGTAAGTGTTGCCCGATTTAGGTTTGTGGTGCATGCCTCTGAATATGCATGTCGATGTTTTCCATGCGCAATGATACACACTAGAGTCCTTGCAGCTCCAGTACTCCACTCCTCCTCCACTGTTTCCTGACGTATGTGCAGGTGGGAGCCATTACTACAATCCTGCTCTTTATTCTTGTTGGACTTCCCGACTCTGTCGAAGTGCTACGTTCTGCAGAATAAAAGTCCAGACAGGAAATTTTTTGGTCTTAAGAAAACATGTGTTTTACTAGAAGTGACGTTCCCAGTTTCCCCCACAGCACCCCACTTCTCCTCTCCCTGCACTGGCCTCCTGTAGCTGCCCACATCAAATAATAAAAAAAAAAAAAACCCTGATGCTTGCTTACAATACCGAAAATGACCTCACACACACCTACCTGCCTCTCGGCTCTAATTACACCACACACCGCACCACGGCACTGCACGGCCGGTCCAGCCGTCTCTCGGCTGTCTCGTGCTTCTAGCTCCTTTTCTGCTCTGGCACCTACAGTAGGTGGTGGAATGAACTTCCTCGAAATGTCCGGACGGCTGAGTCCCTGGTAATCTGACAACTGTCCCTGACAACTAAGGACATAGTCGACACCAGCTTGATGCCCGATTTTCATTCACATGCTAGGCGCAATTTGGGAACACCCATTTTGGGAGAACCCAGAGAAAACCCACCTAAACCCCCCGAGCCAGGAATCGAACCTGGACCCTTCAGTTATGAGGCCACAGTGCCAAGCACCAGGCCACCGTGCCGCCAACGAAGTGTATAGGAGTGTTTCATTTGAAATCCGGAGCTAATGAAAAGGATGCAACCTGGAGATCATATTCCTCACGGCGACCCCACATGAGTAAAACCTGACCATCAATAGACAAAGAGAACAACATGTTGTTTTTAATAAACAAAAATGTCCTCATTGCTTTTCTTGTTCTTGTTTCTTTCGTTTGGCCTGTTGACGTTTGTTGACTTGCGGCAACTGGCAGTGATTTTGAAACCAAACGCTTTAATCACCTGTCTGGTTATAATTTTACCACAAAAAAAAAAAACAAAACAAAAAAAGGATGACTACCCTGACAGACATATTGTAAGAAGAACAAACAAACAAAAATTTACGCAACGGACTGGAAGACGCCAGGACGGGAGCATGGCACAGGACACCAGTACTTGCTCATAGGCTTTATTTCTGCTATTCCCTTTACTTTAACCTTACGCTGGTGATACTACGCGCCTGTAGACAGGATTTTATTTACTGTAGGATTCAAAATGGTTTCGAGTCCATCCTGGTCTGTACTGGCAAGTTGGCACGGGAAATCTGTATCTAGTGTCTGCTGATGGGGATGTTTTTTTTTTTTTTTTTTCCTGGTTCTTTCTATATAGTTTGAAAAAAAAAAAAAAAATCAAAAAAAGAAAGAAATCGGTATCTATATGAGGGGTACTGACTCATATCAGAAGCACATGTTTGTTTACTTTTCTTTCTCTTCTTCGTCATGTTGAAAGTTTGTTCTTGCACTCATGAGAATGGATTTGGAGCAGATAACGGATGTCAGTCCTGCGTTCTTCATGAGCCAGTCAGTTACTGTGAACTTACTCCTCGTCTTTTCAGAAGCTTTTACGTGAAAGTTCTGTGGTGTTTCCCCAGTTTTCCAGCACCGTGTGCCAAAATGACATCTGAAAACCGTCTGGGGTCCAAACAATCCTGATGACACAAGGCTCATCACTTCCTTCTCTGAGTGGGACACGCATGCTTCGTCTTTTATCTCAGCATGTTTAGCAGACGTCTCATCTTGAACTTAAGCTGAATTGTGTTTCCAGGTTCCGATCCTTTAAGTGATTCATGCCCTTGTCAGCATCTTATAATCAGAGTGATCTCACCTTCAGTCACTGCACACAGCCGTGGGGAACCCGTGGACAATCAACCCGCCTTTTTTTGCTCAACTTGCTAACGCCACGCGCTCATGTCACTTTCTTCGTCCCCGCAGGTGCTTGTTCAATCCCTTGTTATTTCAGGACTGGACAAGCTGGTCCAAATGCAGCTGAATGACTTGTCTTGAATGTTCCTACATTCTCCCACTTCACCCCATTATTTCTCTCCCTCCTGAAGCTGCCCGCATTAGATTAAAACCACTGGTGCTTTCCTCTATCCTAAAGCCCATATCCCCCCCCCCCCCCCCACCCCTGCACCACGATACCTCCGATCCTTTAACACTCCTTGACTGGTCCCACATCTCTCAGGGTTCATGTAAGGTGGAACGAACTCCCTCTACATGTCTGAACAGATGAGGCGCTCGCAGTCTTTAAACAAGGTCACAAGACCTACCTCTTTTGGGAAGTAATTTAAAGTAAACATGCCATTGTACATTGATGCTACTCATGATCAATAACCTGATCATCCAGTACGAGTATGCATTTAATGGGAAAGATTTGAAAGCACGATTTATGTAAGTGGCACCGGATAAAAAGCAGCCGAATGCAGTCAGCACACGGGACTAAGATAAAACAAAGAAGAACATGCGGTTGAGTTTGAATGGATTTATGATGTCTGATATCTTTTATGATTACAGTATTGTGTGAGGCCCAACTGAAGTCGTATCAAATTCACAGCAGAGATCAGCAGAGCAAAAACACCCACAGTGGTAAACTGTGAACGTACTGGAGACGGTGGTCTGGGCAGAAACAAACCCGGTGGGATAAACACTGCACACTCTGAAATCTAAATGTTTTTGTGCAGAACTTTATACGAGCGTCCTGGTAGCTCAAATAAATGCTTTGTAGATATTTTCAAACAGGAAATTTTGCTCCAAATAGCGTCCAGTCAGAATCTTTCTAGGATGCACGTGTGATCAAGCTGCCAGGATTGCGTTACAGTACAAGCTTGTTTGGATCAAATGTGGGTTTGTGTTTGTGCAATTTAGCCGTTTGATTGTTAACAGACGAAAAAACATCTAACCATTCGACCAAACTGTTAACCGTAGCGTGCTTGTTCCAGAGTCCCAGCGTTCCTCATTTTAGCATCAACCAGAGGGAAGCCTCTGAAGCGGGCACGCCTTTGGACGAGGTGTTCAGGAGAGCTGGTTCAGATGTTGGTTTGGGTTGAAAAAATGTGCTTTAGCTTTAAGCCTTTTCTGCTCCATACACACTGTAATGGTGCTACTCTTATAACTTTCTTATCTTTTATCTTATCTCTCAGGTTGCGCTCACTAACTCTTAGGTTTACACAATTCGCCATGACGCGTAGACCTGGTCACTTTCATGATCTTTCCCCCCCCCCCCCCCCGCAGATTTTCTCCCAAATTTATCCGTATCCAATTCCCACCAGTCTGTAACTCCCACACGAAGACCTTTCGGCTAACTATATCTTTTCCGAATCGCTCGCTCGCGCACCACTGGGAACGGTGTAACCCGCTCAGAGGTCAACAGTATGCATTTCTTCCACTTACGTGAGTCACAGGCGCCCGTGATTGGCGCCTCTAGCCCCGCCCCTCCCTCAGAGCTCGGCCAATCAGCTCTCTCTAGGACCCCCTTGTGGTTTGCGTTACACTAGTCATTTCTGTCATCTCTCACGTGCATGTCATGTTTCCTGACTACAGTGTACATATACAGGACAAGCTCTATAGCGGGCATCGTTGTTTCAGTCGTCTCAGTTGTGTGCTGTGACGACCCCCTGACTCCACAGTCTATCCATCATGCTGTTCATGTTCATGCTGTTGGACTGATCCATTGCCTGCACAAACCCAACATTGTTCAGTTTGATTAATATTTATAGTAATAACAATATAATATTAATAATATAGCTGGACCGTGTGCTAGTAGTTTACCAACACTAAAAGCTGTACTGGTACACTATATTAACTGGCTCATGCAAAACCAGTGTTTTTCACCAACTAAGAAAAAAAAAGTTAAACAGAAATGGGATCGATTTAGACACAATGGCAGTAAAAAGACTGTACATTCCACACCGCTGTTCTGCTTTAAAGCCCAGTGTTTGCTTTTTTCCAGTTGCTATGGAATTTGTAAGTGTGTAGTTGAACACCGTATGATTTCTGTTGTGAATACAAGCACACTGTTGCTGGGAAACTAGCATGAGAGAAGCTAACGCCCGAAGCTGTAGGCTTTTAAACCGTTTACAGACAACAGTTAAGTACAGGTAAAATCCAAAGAAATCTCAGCATAAGCTAAAATGTCGACACTGTAATAACACGAGCACTGAACACCACCCCACTGGGTTCAGCCGGAACTGAGACGTCAGTAGGCAGCATAAAAACAGAGAACGTGGGAGCTTTACTGAAGCCGAGTGTGAAGGTGGAGATTAAACTGAAACAGATACAGTAGGGGGCGCTGTACGGGACGTTTACACCCTTACTACACCAAGCAAAGTCTTCAGTGCACATTCATCAGGACTAATAAACCTTTTATGAAGCAATGTCTGAGACCTCGCGTTATAATATTATTTCATTTAATTGGAAAAATGATTCTATAAAATACCTCTGAGACTCTACATCAGGATTATGTCAGAACTTGTGGGGCGACAATGAAGGTTAATTTAGGGCGTGACTTCAGATGAAATAGAAGAAGTAGAATTAAAAAATAATCCCTCGTTCAATCCTGTCTGACTCTCGGCCGCCTCATAGGCCGCACACACCTTCCTGTCTGGGACGCTTCTCTGAGGTCTCTGATGCTTCCATCAGGACGGCATCACGCCAGTGTGCTTCAGGGCCGCCCTTTCTACAGTACATGTTCTGCCGACCAATCCCAGCATGATGGAGTTTTCTAGAGTTGACTCGGCTTTCATGGCATGTTCTTAATAAGGGAAATAAATAATAACTCACAAACAGGATGTTGTGTCTGTAGCGTACTGTAGCGATGGCACAACGGTAATATAAAAAACTCATGGAAACACAACCTGCAAGCAGTAACTGAAGTAAAAAAGGAGCTGATGCACCATTGTGGCCAGACAAATCCAGACTTCCAAGGAGAGCTAATCGTTTCACACCCAGGAGCAGTCCAGACCTGCTGCGTGTGCATGGATAATGAAACGTTACTAAGCAGAGGCTTTTCAAATTTAAACAACATTTCTAGCCTCCAATCAGGATCATGGTATACATATTAACAATTTTATAAAATCACAATTTCACGACATGCCCTAGTTGGGATTATAAGAAAGAACTCGGCTACCATGGAGGTTCTTGTTTTAGCTAGTCACATGTTTACATGTGTCTACACTGCCCCCTAGTGCACACATGTAAAATCATCTGTCCAGAGTTTTGTGCACAATAAATCAATACTTGCTGTGTAACGTTTAGGTGTCAAACACCCACAACTGCTAAGAGAAAGGCATCGCTGTGTGTGCAACTGGAGACGTGTGTGACAGTCAGGGCAAACAGGTCCAGCGTGAACTGCCTTTCATATCTTCGCTTATCAAAAAAGACTTACAGTACATGTTGGTGTTTGAAAAATCAACAATGATGAATTTATAGTCACAAGATCCCCTCGCAGAAGACAAGTGAATAATGGCGTGTGAATGGAATGGACTCTGCACCTTTTTCCTCAAACAAAAGACCTCATTCAGTCTAAATATAATCTTCCTGTCATAAACAAGAACTCTTTGCTCTTTGAAAGTTTATGAAAGCTAATGAATGAGTGTGTCAATACATTGGCCAATAGAAAGGTTGCCACTGAAGGTAAAGATTACTAAAGGTAAATGTTTAACTCGCAGGGTTTTTTTTTGTTTTAACGTTATCATGCTGTGATAAACTTTTGTTTAAATTCTTAAACACTTCACAAGATTCTCTAAATCCAAATAAATTATATATATATAATATATAATAAAAATACAGCTTTGATTTGAAATGGTTACTGCTTTATATAAGTTCTTATATATACAGAGTCAGCCAAAAAGAAAAATACTATGATCTATATTGAATTATTTTAATAATATTATAATATATCAGTATATAACATATAACAATTTTTTAAATTAAAATATATTATTTTAAATAATAATAAATTCTCTGTTCCTGACGCATGTACAGTATGTATATATACAGTACATGACTCTCTCTCTCTCTCTCTCTCTGTACATATAAGAATAAGCTGGAGGACCCATTTGCAACTTATTAGGTCAATTGGCAACATGATTGGGTATAAAAAGAGCCTCTCAGAGTGGCAGTGTCTCTCAGAAGTCAAGATGGGCAGAGGGTCACCAGTTCCCCCAATGCTGTGGCGAAAGATAAAAACTCTACATCTAGGCATTTGGCAGACGCTCTCATCCAGAGCGACTTACATTTTTATCTCCTTATACATCTGAGCAGTTGGGGTAAAGGGCCTTGTTCAAGTTGGTGGTAGTGGGACTTGGACCTGGGACCTTCCGAACCGTAGTCCAATGCCTTAACCACTGAGCTACCCCTGATCAGGTCAAAAAGGGTCTACAGGTCAAAAAAGACCTTGCATTTTACAACATGACCATGCCAGACCACATACTGCATCAATTACAACATCATGGCTGCGTAGGAGAAGAATCCAGCTACTGAAATGGGGAGCCTGCAGTCCAACTTTCAACTATAGAAAACATTTGGCGCATCATAAAGAGGAAGATGTGACAAAGAAGACCTAAGACAGTTGAACAACTAGACGTCTGTATCAGACAGGAATGGGACAACATTCCTATTCCTAAACTTGAGCACCTTGTCTCCTGAGTCCCCAGATGTTTGCAGACTGTTATAAAAAAAAACAAAGAAGAGGGGATTCCCCACAGCGGTAAACACGACCTTGTCCCAACTTCTTTGAGATGTGTTGATGCCTTGAAATTTAAAATCAACTTATTTTTGCCTTAAAAAAACAAAACAACCTTTTTCTCTGTTTAAACATTTGATGTGTCATCTATGTCGCATTCTGAATAAAATATTGAACTGCCACATCACTGCATTCTGTTTTTATTCCCAATTCTTTTCTTTGAACAATGTGTGCTATGTGGGTACTGTCTGTGGGAAAGAATTTCCTCTTTGGAGGACAATAAATTAAATCAATCAATCAATCAATCAATCAATCAATCAATCAATCAATCAATTTGTACAGCGTCCCATCTTTTTTGGAGTCGGGTTTATATGGCTGAAGTAGGGAAAATGATTTGTAGAAATAGTTCAAGCTATAAATAATCTGCTGATCTTTCATGTAATCAGTGATATTATTATTATTATTATTATTATTATTATTATTATTATTATTATTATTATTTGAGGTCGAAGTCCACGTCCATGTCTGTGTGTCTCTCTGTGCAGCAGAACTCTCTCTCACTTGTTAATACACAGAAATCACATTTTCAATTACAACTTGTACTTCTTCTTCTTTTTTTTTCTTCTTCTTCTTTTTTTTCTTCTTCTTCTTCTTTTTTTTCTTCTTCTTCTTCTTTTTTTTTTTTAAATCTGACACCAAACTGCTCATAACTTGACTTTGAAGTCGCGCGAAATCCTTCACAGAAACCTCAAACACGCTATTTTTATATTTATATATATATATATATATATATACAGCTTGAGTTTACGCGTCACGTTTTTCTCCCTCACATACAGTACGGGAGAGAAATATTTACGCCACACACTGAGCGCGTTTGAGGTTTCTGTACAGGATTTCGCTGCAGCGCGCGCGTTATGTAAGCCAGTGCGCAGAGGCGCGTGCCGCAGTGCTCGCTAGCATTGTTTACTTTTGACCACTTTAAACTCATTTTAATAGTACCGAGTACATTTTAATAGTACCGAGTACATTTTAATGGTACCGAGTTTCCACAACGCACTGATTTATTCTTACTGGTTTTTGCACGGACTCTAACGAACTAACTGCAGAGCGCGTGCAGCCTTCGAGGTGCGCGAGAAGAGAACGAGGAGGAAACTCCTGTTACCTGCGCAGGCTGTGAGACAGCACAGGATCAGCAGGAAGACGTCCATCTCATCAGCAGCATCCGAGTCAACACTGCGAGCACACAGATCCACAAGTTATCCCCTGGAGAGCTCCAGTCAATCTGGTAGCGCGAGCGCGAGCGCGCGCGCGCGCGTGTGTGTGTGTGTGAGGTTTGAGGGTCGGACCTCAGCTCGGTTTATCCTGAACAGCGAGTTCTGCTCCGAGAGTGAGTTCTGAGTGACTCACTGGTGTGACTCACTGCGCGATCTTTAACAAGGTTATCGTTTCATAACCGATTAATCATACACGTTCAGGACCAAAGCAATAACACAATAATACTAATAAATCACAAATGAAACAATCTCAAATACACACGCCAGTCAAGATCAGTTGAATTACTTTCAATTCAGCTTCCTATGAAAGTATAACCCGAGAGCTCTGATGTTCACACTAACCCCAGCCTAATTACTGTATCTGTACAGTGTGTGTAATAGAAAAGAAAGGTTTCATCTACACTGTAAGCCCTAATACTCAAAGTAATGAAACATGTTGAGTACTGTTCTCTTCAATAATTACAATTAGTTCAAATGAATAGACCTTGACGAGCATTTAGAACTTTTTGGTATTTTTGAGTTTGTAGAAATTATATTAGCTGAACAGCTTTGATATTTTACACCACAGTAACCGTTTCCTTCATGTTCCACCAACTGAAACTCTTTCGGCCTGGCGATTTCGGGTCTGACGTCATCAATGCACAGGCACACTGCCCATGTTGCATTGTTTTGATCAAGATGGCGGATTGGTCTGTCTTTGCATGATGCTGTATGTATAATCTTTACAAGTCTGGAGTAACTGATCAGTTATCTCCTTCCATTATATCTTTACATTTCATACGTCGGAGGACCAGAAACACAGTCTCAGAAAGATTTCTTGTCTGTTCAGCCCGATTTTGTCACAGCATCACACAAAACCGGCCTGACGGAATTGAATGAAACTTCGGCAGCACTTTGGTATTTGCCTGAAGTTAAACCTGCACCATCAAAATGTTAAGTGAAAGTGAAGTCATGAGCAGTTATTCTTTCTGCCCGATTAATTGCATTGCGTCAACTGTGGGCGCGTCTTAAATCAACCGCTGGACAGAAAGTCTTGAGACTTTTGCAATACTTACTGTTGATCTCTGCCCAAATCTAAACCTGCAGTTTAACCTGCATTTTGCAATCAAAACGTTGAGTAAAAGCAATGTTATGAACAGGTGTTACGTCATGTGCTGGATTTAGTAATCTACTTTAAAATAAGCTACTAATGCGCTACTAGCTCCTGCATGAACATTGACACGCCTGTGCTCAGATGAGAATGATCACAAACACTGTTCTATTTCTATTTCTATTTCTAGATTACTTCCAGTTTTGCCTGGACAGACTCATCGCCCAAAACAGCTAATAAATCGCAGATTTCACTTTCCGTCCACTCTCTACTTTCTCTGCTGTCCACCATTGTTGAAATGGAATTCCTGCACTTCTGCTGTTGCCTGATGATATCAGCACTTTAAAACTGAGGCGTGAATTCAAGTCACATGACCACATGTTGCAAATATATCCAATTTAGGCCCATATATGAACTTGAAATCAGATTTCTGTGTTCAGGAAGCGCTAAAAAACCAGACGTGTCACATTTGGGTAAAAAAAAAAAAAAAAAAAAAAAATCTAATTTGAGTCACTTCAGACTAGTAATGTGAACGTAGCGTTAGTGAATCTGAACCTGTTGCATACAGAGGTTACTTCGTCTTTTAGTAACCTTTAGGTTGTAACCTTTAGGTTGTTCTGCGTGGATACTGATATCCAATAGATATTAATTAGAAAAGCTAAACTGAATATTTTTCCTGGGATTAGTTCATATTTTCACTTTGGCTGAAATAACAGCGCTGAAGTGGAATGAGTGAATTTTTACGTGAGTCCTTTTAAGACAAAACTTCATCTTCATCTGTTTTTTCAATTACTCTTCTGTAATTCACTCTCTGATTACTGAACACCGAGTGTAATTGGCTAAAGACAAAACAAGTACACAAACAGGGCATAAGATACTCAACCTTTACAAAATGTAAAGATTTCCTTGTATTGATAAGTTAAGCAGAGAGTTTAGAGCAGGGTTCAACGTTTCATTTTGTGACGCTGCTTTGTGACAATGATCATTGTTAAAAGTGCTATAGAAATAAAATCGAACTGAATATGCTGTCCAGCTTTAGTTTAAATACTGTATCTTTAGTATTTATTTAGGCTCCCATAAGTTACACTCATCATTTATACCACTTAATCCTGTATTTAGGGTCACGGGGGGCCTGGAGCCTATCCCAGGAGACTTAGGGCACATGGCAGGGTACACCCTGGACAGGGTGCCAATCCATCACAGGGCACACACACACACACGCTCACTCATTCACACACTACGGGTAATTTCGGAACCTAACCTACATGCCTTTGGACTGTGGGAGGAAACCGGAGGAAACCCACCAAGCACGGGGAGAACATGCAAACTCCATGCACACAGAGACGGGAATCGAACCCAGCCTCTGCCAGTGCAAGGCGACAGTGCTGACCACTACACCACCGTGCCGCCGCCATAAATTACATGTTATGCACATGTAATTTATGCACATGGACTAGAGATTAATGTGCAGCTGTAATTACCTGCTTAGAATGCTCTGTTGTTTACTGTATTACTGTACATTGGAAAGAACTACTTGAAAATATTCTGGTTTCCTGCATTAACCGGTCATGAAATGTAATCTGATTTTCAACAAAGTCGCAAGTATAAACAAACAATATTTCTAAGCTGATAAAACACAGTCATGAATGTTCACGTCTTCACTGAATAAGCCCAGGAGATCCATTGCAGTAGCTGATAACTCACAAAAAAAAAACAAAGTTGTGTAGAAGTTGTTGATTTGCATGCAGCCAGGAAGTGTTACTGAGTAACCACCAACATTCTAAATACCCACAAGTCAACAAGAAAAATTGTCCATGAAGGGAAACAGTTTCACTACAAAGGCACAACACAGAACTCTCAGCAAAGTAAAAAATAACCCCAGAGTAGTGGAGGAGGTATTAACGGGTTTATTGGTTCATGAGTTATTCATAAGCAAAATGTTGAACAGGACACAGCTTGTCTTGCTCTAAAAAAAAAATAAAATAAAGTAAAAAAATAAAAAATAATAAAAAACACATTGTGTCACTTCAAACACTACAGGGAAAATATCTTGTGGAAAGATGAAATGAAAATAGAACAGTACAGCATACCAATCACAACCGCAAGAACTGCCACACACACATCGAAACAAACATGATTTGAGTCCGCTTTGCTCCCTCTGGACTGGGACAAGTTGCCATTGGTGAGGAGAAATGACTTTCAAAATTTTTCAAAGCAGCCTACAGGGTAATGTCAGAATAAACAGGCTGCGTGCAAGCTGGACCTCAGACGAAGCTGACAATGATGCTAAACAAGGACATAAATCTACTAAAGAGTCCCAATATCCATTTCTTGCAGTGGCCCAGTCAGAACCCAGACTTCAACCCAACACAGGTACTGTGGAATGACCTCAACACAGCTGTTCAAGAGAAGTTCTGTCTGGAAGAATGGTTCCTCCTGAACGTTGTGCAGGTCAAATGGTCTAATGTCTCCAGTTACGGGAAGCCTTTGCTTGGGGTTATTACTCACAAACGTGGTCCAGCCACATATTAAAAAACTGCCTCACATACTTTTTGGACCTTCACTCTATAGGTTTGATGGATGTGATCTATAATGAAATAAAAGATCATGACTGTTTGTGTTTTATCAGTTTAGAAATATCGGTTGTTTATATTCGTGACTCTGTTGAAAATCAGATGACTTTTTTTAGGAGCAATTCATGCAAAAAATGGAACTTGCAAATAGTTCACTTACTTTTTCATGGCAAAATATAGAACCATTAATATCTTGCACATGGAGACGGTGCGGTTTCCATACTGCACAATTATACAGTTGGTCAGGATGCGCTCTATAATCTTTCAGGACACGCCCTATAATCTGTGTAGCAGATTTGTACGAGAAGAGAGTTTGGGTATTTTCAGCATCTTAAGACGTGGTTAGTTGAGAGTTCAGGAGGATGAGGGAGCCCATAGAAAAGATGAATCAGCCGTTTTCACAATGCTTAAAGAAAGACACGTTTCATATTTCTCAACATTTGAACATTTTATTTAATAAATATTTCTTTAGAAATTTCCCTAGTTCTATATGGATCTACGGTATATTGGTCTACATAACATACATAATACAGTATACTACATAATATATTGGCAGTAAAATGGAACAACATGACAATTTACATTGCTTGACAAAAAGGGAAAAAAAAGTCCTACACTTTATATTCTGTTTGTCCGCCTTTAGCTTTGATTATAATCCCCATTAATGTTCCATTTCATATGTGGAAATAGTTCCTCTAGTTCCTCACACTCCTAGAACAACTCCTACAGTTGAGTCCTGGAATATGTCCGTCCCATCAGGTAAGAAAACCTCCATAGATGTGATACCCTGGTGATTCAGTACATTCAGGTGGTCAGCTGACTGATGACCTGAGCGACTGAAGCGACCCCAGATCACAACACTGTCTCCAGAGGCTTGGACAATGATCCTAGATTTTTATTTAATACTGTCGCCAAATTATCCAGGAATAAGACCACTACAGAAATCTCCACATCTACTGTACAACATGCAGTAAATATTAGGCAAAAAATCCAGGCTTTCAAACCAGACAGTTTACTGTAATTGATGCAGATGAAAAACGAATTACAGCAGATCAGAACCTAGAACTTGAGAATATTTTCTCAAGCAGACAGTACCAGCAATAACAGAACCCCTGTTGAAAAATATTCAACTCTACACTCAGCAGTGGGTAAGTTCCAAAATCTTTTAGCAGTTATTAAACCGATAATTAAGAAACCTGACCTCGACCCCTGTCAGCTGCCCAACTACAGGCTGATATCAAACCTCCCCTTCATCTATAAGATTCTGGAAAAGATGGTAGCGGAGCAGCTATGCTCATATCTACATACGAAACTGTATCAGTCAGAGTTTAGGCCTCATCACAGCACAGAGACAGCACTCGTTAAAGTACTGAATGACCTCCTACTGGCCTCTGATCAGGGTTGCATCTCATAGCTTGTGTTACTCGACCTCAGTGCAGCTTTTGACACCATTGATCATAGTATTCTCCTTCGCAGTAGGAATTAAGGGAAAGGCCCCTTCTTGGCTCAGATCCTATTTGACAGATCGTTATCAGTATGTCGATTTAAATGGGGATTATTCCGCATGTTCTCAAGTGGAGTTTGGTGTTCCACAGAGTTCAGTTTTAGGCCCACTGCTTTTTTTTTCTCTTTACAGAAAAAGAGGGAAAAAAAGCTGTGATGAGGCCTAAACTCTCTTCCACAGGACAACATCATTCCTAAGCATGGTATTAGTTTTCACATGTCTCAGCAAAGCCAGATGAGAAAAAAAGCTTAATAAAGCTTAATAGAGTTGAGCAATGTGTGAAAGACATAAGAGACGGAATGATGCCAATCCATCGCAGGGCACACACACATTCACACACTACGGGCAATTTGGGAACGCCAATTAGCCTAACCTACATGTCTTTGGACTGTGGGAGGAAACCGGAGTACCCGGAGGAAACCCACCAAGCACGGGGAGAACATGCAAACTCCATGCACACAGAGACGGGAATTGAACCCGGACCCTGGAGGTGCAAGGCAACAGTGCTGACCACTACACCACCGTGGCGCCACAGCAAACATTTAAACACAAATAATAATCTGTTAATATAAGTGTGAACATGGAAAAACCCAAGGGCAAAACAGTCCAGTAAATGAAAACATAAAAGATAGAAAGAGTCATGATGGCTCAATAGATCCCCCAGACTGGCCCGTATCCGCCAGAGTAGGTGAGATTTGTTCGGTAAATCGTATGTAAGTTTTTCCAATGGGAGAAGATTACCCACGTGTGCCAAACACATTTTTAAAGTTGGTACACGAGATGATGAGCATAAGTATACATTTCGTTGCCAGATAAGTAATGAAATTGAGTAAACAATTGAAATCAGGAGGAAGGTCTAGTGATATTTTACAATTTAGCAGTTATATCGTTGGAAACATCTAGCCAGTATTTTCTCAACCAGATCATGCACTTCAAACCAAAAAGTTTTCATTTTCATACTAATTACAATTTTGTGAAAAGCCTCCTCACATATAGAGAGCCGTGAATGATCGGCCCATATCCTGTTCCCAAACCTTTCTTAGAGGATTCAAAGGTGAAGAGGTGTCTGATAAAAGGGAGCCATACAGATAGGAAATCCGACCCTTCGACGCCCCTGGAAGAAGGAGACGATTTGTAATATTAGACATTTCTAAGTGGATTTTGCCCTGACTCATTTCAGAGTGAATAAAATGACGTAGCTGGAGAAATTTGAAAAAGAAATCTGTTCTAGGCAGTTTATTATCCATTCTAAGTGTCTCGAAAGGTTTGACAACATTATCTGTGAATAAACTGGCGAAATTAAAAACGCCTTTCTCCACCCAGGTTCCAAGGCCCATACAGCAGTAGCTAACGAAGCAGGAAAGCCGGCGTTCAAAATGATTGGGGACTGCATGGTTAAATTCCTGGGGAGGCGGAGATCTTTTCTGACATCATCCCAAGAAAAAAAGGGTATTTAATAACAAAACAAATGTCACCTACTGGCCGGATCTCCTTAAAATGAATAATAAATGGAAGATAGGTTTGTGTTCTCGGGGCACATGCGAAGGATTCCGTACTGAGCCACAACGAGCCTGTATCATTTGAAAACCATCTAAGCATTTTTTTTTTGATAGAAGCAGGCTTTTTGATCACACTGTAACCTTAGACGGCCTTCATCCTGTGAAAGGCCGCAGTGTTGTTACAGATCCCAGTCTTTCATTTGAAGCTCAGTAGATACACTAATATCACCAGGATAGACTTCTTTCACATTTCACCTTTCAACATTGATAAAGATTGGCACTAAACAATGCAGAAAGATTAATTATGCTTCTATCACCTCTAGGTTGGACTATTGTAACGCCTTCCTGTCTGGTTGTTCAACTAGGTGCGTAAACAAGCGTCAGTTAGTCCAGACTGCAGCAGCGCGAGTCCTCACTAGAACCAGAAGATACGAGCACATCACCCCTGTCTTATCCACACTGCACTGGCTCCCTGTGAACTTTTGCATCAAGTTTAAAATACTACTTTTGACATATAAAACATTACATGATCTCATGCCGCAGTATCTGAGTGAATTACCAGTGTCTACTTGGATCAAATTTAGACATTTGGTGGTGTTACTGAACATACAGTAGTTCGACTGCCCCTTAAATACTCACATTAGCCCTATACATTTGAAGGCTTTGATAAATTGTTATGATGGAAATGTTTTGAGAAATAATGCTGGTACGTTACAGCCCAGTCTAATCTTTTCCTCAGTGCTGAAGTTCCTTTTAAAGCACAGTAGTATAAAAAAGCGTTTAGGCACTTTAGTAGCCTAAATTCTGCATTTTTGCCTGACTAATTTATGACCTTTCTCGCCTGGTGCTTCCACTGCTTTGCCAGGAATTAAATGGTAGGGAAGAATGGGCAAGATGTGTTATTTACTAATCCACTAATTTGCTACAGACGTTCACAATTCACTTGAGCATGCCGGAGTTTTAGGAATTGTGTACAGATGTGGGCACCTGTAAACAAAAAGCTCTTTTTCCCAAATGTAGTACCTTAATCAATTCTTCCAACCATAATTTAGCTCATGGGATTTGCTGTTCCAGTTCTGCCAGTTCAGCCTTTTTCCTTTTCTTTGCTGCGGCCTGGAAGGAAATAATACAACCCCTGATATAAGCTTTCATCGTTTCCCAAAGTATTGAGGGGGACGTTTCAGGAAGATCATTCATCTCAAAGAAGACGGAAATTTGTTCTCTTATAACATCACAACATTTTGGTTGCTTTAGGAGCTGTGGGTCACGTCTCCATATCCTAGCACACTGAGGCATGCTGGAAAAGTTGAAAGAAAATGAAAGGGGAGCGTGATCTGAGATCACGATGTCATGATACAAGACTTTACTGGTGACGGGCCTCAATTTAGCATCTACTAGGAAATAATCTATTCGGGTATATACACTGTGAACGTTAGAGTGAAAAGAGTATGCTCTGTCCTGTGGATTAAAAATTCTCCAAATATCGAACAGATTAGAATTTTTACAGTATTCCTGCAGAGGGAGCTCTGCGAGGAGATGAACGGTCTAAATATGGATCCAAAACTAAATTCAAATCACCGCCAACAATTAAGTGAGTGTGCAGAATATCAGGGATCTGAGCTAAATCTAGCTCAACTTTAACTAAACTTTTATTAAACATCTCTATCACATGATGACTAGAATATCTGACAGTCAGTGTATCATGGTGAAGCACTTCCTCCTGCAGGTCTGTTCTGTCTTCTAGATGGACTCATTTGGAGTCGGTATCAAAGACGTCTAATTCTCTGGGTCACGTGACTGACGGATGGATTCCGTTCTGGCTCGATTGCTTTTCCAGTATTGAATTTTACTCCTTGAATTCCCAGGCTTGAATTTTTCTGAATCTGAATTTCAGAAATTTCAATTAAATGTAGATTTAAAGCAAGACTTTGAAATTGCACGGCTTGAAATAGACTAAAGAGAACTTCATGTGACATTCAGAGCACATACATTCAAAGATATTGCTTTTTAAAGTAAACTACAGACGTGGACAAAATTGTTGGTACCCTTCGGTCAATGAAAGAAAAACTCACAATGGTCACAGAAATAACTTTAATCTGACAAAAGTAATAATAAATAAGAATTCTATGAATGTTAACCAATGAAAGTCAGACATTGCTTTTCAACCATGCTTCAACAGAATTATAAAAAAAAAAAGAAAAAGAACTCCTGGAACAGGCCTGGACAAAAATGATGGCACCCCTAACTTAATAGTTTGTGCACAACCTTTTGCAATAGAACGATTCCTGTAACTGTCAAGGAGACTTCTGCGCCTCTCTGCAGGTATTTTGGCCCACTCCTCATGAGCAAGCTGCTCCAGTTGTTTCCGGTTTGAAGGGTGCCTTTTCTAGACAGCATGTTTCAGCTCCTTCCAAAGATGCTCAATAGGATTGAGGTCAGGGCTCATAGAAGGCCACTTTAGAACAGTCCAATGTTTTCCTCTTAGCCATTCTTGGGTGTTTTTAGCTGTGTGTTTTGGGTCATTGTCCTGTTGCAAGACCCATGACCTGCGACTGAGACCCAGCTTTCTGACACTGGCCAGCACATTTCTCTCTAGAATCCCTTGATAGTCTTGAGATTTCATTGTACCCTGCACAGATTCAAGACACCCTGTGCCAGATGCAGCAAAGCAGCCCCAGAACATAACAGAGCCTCCTCCATGTTTCACAGTAGGGACAGTGTTCTTTTCTTCATATGCTTCATTTTTCCGTCTGTGAACATAGAGCTGATGTGCCTTGGCAAAAAGTTCCATTTTTGTCTCATCTGTCCATAGGACATTCTCCCAGAAGCTTTGTGGCTTGTCAACATGTAGTTTGGCATATTCCAGTCTGGCTTTTTTATGATTTGTTTTCAACAATGGTCTCCCATGTCGTCCACTTTGGTTTGAACAACGACGGATGGTGCGATCTGACACTGATGTTCCTTGAGCATGAAGTTCACCTTGGCTCTCTTTAGAAGTTTTTCTGGGCTCTTTTGTTACCATTCGGATTATCCGGCTCTTTGATTTGTCATGAATTTTCCTCGTGCGGCCACGTCCAGGGAGGTTGGCTACAGTCCCATGGATCTTAAATTTCTGAATAATATGTGCAACTGTAGTCACAGGAACATCTCGCTGCTTGGAAATGGTCTTATAGCCTTTACCTTTAACATGCTTGTCTATAATTTTCTTTCGAATCTCCTGAGACGACTCTTTCCTTCGCTTCCTCTGGTCCATGTTGAGTGTGGTACATACCATGTCACCAAACAACACAGTGACGACCTGGAGCCCTATATATAGGCCCACTGACTCATTACAAGATTGTCGACACCTGTGATGCTAATTAGTGGACACACCTTGAATTAACATGTCCCTTTGGTCACATTATTTTCAGTATTTTCTAGGGGTACCATCATTTTTGTCCAGGCCTGTTCCATGAGTTTATGTTTTTAAATAATTCTGCTCACGCATCTTCTATACCGCTTAATGCTGTATTCAGTGTTTCGGGGGCCCGGGAGCCTATCCCAGGAGACTTAGGCCACGAGGCGGGGTTCACCCTGTACAGGATGCCAATCCATCGCAGGCCACACACACATACACTCACTCACACACTCATTCACACACTACGAACGATTTGGGAAGGCCGATTAGCCTAGCCTACATGTCTTTGGACTGTGGGAGGGAACCAGAGTCCACGGAAGCAACCCAGCAAGCACAGAGGAGAACATCCAAACTCCATGCACACAGACCTGGAGGTGCAAATTTTATTTATTTATTTATTTATGTTTTGAATGGTAAAAAAAATAATAATAATAAAATAATAATTATCTACTTGAAAAAATGTTTTTATGCATGAATGTAGACATTATTATTAAACACAGTTTTTTGTGGCATTTAATTTTTTCACATAAAACAGTATACTTTCCAAGTGTATAGTCCTGATACATTTAGCGTAGAAATGTTTTTGTGTTATTTTTGTTCATTAAAGCGTTTTAAACGATTTACTGAACCGAATCATTGCGAGTCGACTCACTCACTAAGAAGAGTCATTTCGAACCTGAACTGGACCGCTGACCGAGAAAAGGGGGAATTTCAGCTTTATTCGTTGGAAATTGCACGATGTTAACTTCGTAGGTTTGATTTAACACACAGATAACAATTTAAAAATGTATGAAACAGACATTGTTTAATGCCGAGACGCCGTGCTAATGAAAGCGTGACGTTAAAGCCGTTGGCACGCACTGTGAATACCCCCCCCCCCCTCGGGTAGAGCCGACAGTGGTACGGTCCATGCCGCACGCGGCTGCTGAGCACGTGGGGTTTGTTGATCTGATAGCGTGATGTCTTTCTAATAGGCCGTAAAGGTTCGTCCTCACGCTTGACAGTACGAGATAGTGAGCTGGGCGGTTCCGGTGCTCGTTGAAGTGTAGAAACTGTGAGTTTCTTTGCATTTCGGACAGTTTACTCCCGAGAAGGAGGAAGCCGGGCGAGGCGCGCGCGCGCTGCTGAATCAGGCAGGACACCGAGCTTCCGGCTGCTCCAGGTATTTCAGCTGTTTCATCATCATTACAGTCATTACTTCATAGGAGAACCTCCGTGCAAACGCTCGCTTTGCTTTTCTCACGCCAGACGTGATGGAGGGGCTTAGAACTGGCCCGGATTAACCCAGTGCATCGCACTGCCACGTCACAACATGGCCTCTACACTGTCCATGAGTCAGGCTTCATTTGACCACTCTGAGTTTATCTCACATTTCTTCCTCATTAGTCTTACATGCATGCATCTCCCCCTTCTCTCCCTCACTGTGCTCACCAGTATGAATGATAGATTAGAGATAGATGTATAATTATTTGTCATTATTAGTTCTGCATGTCCAGGCTGATTGACACATTGCTGTTTCTCAGAGCGGCATGAAGGTGCTGAGCTTTGGCACTGAAGATTAAAGGTCGCAGAAGATCCCAGTTTGTTGTGCTGTTGGAGGATCGGCGTCAGACACCCGGGCTGTTCCCTTCCCGTGCGCTGTGAGGTACAGTATGAGGCAGCTGTTCCCTAACTTTTCATCTTTCTCCCTCTGTCATTCTGGCTGCTGATCCATAAATGTCACAACCTTAATCTGATCTGATCTAATCTAATCCAAGTACCGATCTCGTTATTCCAGTGTAAGTGTACCTCACAGCCGTTCTGTCTGTACAGTGTTCACTACCAGCCAACACATCATTACGTTTAGTGCGTCCTTGCATTTGTTCATTTTTTGAAGATGTACAGTTTATGTAGTTTGTCCATCAGGCCAGATGACTAGAATTCTTTCAGTTCTAGGTTATGACCAATCCTTTTCAGCTAAAACATGGTATCGGTGCTAAAATGTGTCAAAGAGGTACATGACAGACACAACAATGTAAGACATAACAGTACTTTTTGATGAAGGGTGAATTGAGGTAGGTTTTGTATGCATGCATACACATTTATATTTTTATAAAATAAAAAGAAACACATTTGCTAAATACGATTGCACACCCTTTTATGTAGTGTCTGTAACTTTTTTTTTTTTTTTTAATTCAAACCCTTCAGTGATCTTAACTGTCATTCAGATGAAACTTGGCCAATTTAGATTTCACATGAAACGACATAAACCTGAAAAAGTGTATTATTCTAAAATGCAAAATTGTTACGATGATGCAACACGAATTTGACATGGTTACGGACACTACAGATTGTTTGCTTTTGAAGGTTTTACCAAAAACTATTTAAATAAGATAAGAAATAACAGGTCGTATACTGTACTTCCAGAAGCCTAGAACAATTTTACTATCAAAACTCATGAAGTGCATTTTAAAAATGGCCATTTTGTGGTCACATATAAAATCATCTCTCCAAAATGACTGAAGTTAGAAACTTGAAATTTTTACGAAAGCAGGATTGGTCACTTCAGTGTTGCATAAACTTGAGAAGTAGCTTCTTTGGTACACACAATTTTCATATTATATGTATAACAAAATAAATAAATAAATAAATAAATAAAATCAGCACCAATACTGTGTTTTGGCCATTTTCCATTGGAAAACCATATTTAAAAAAAAAAATAAAAAAAAAAAGTTTAGATTTCCTACTTCTCCTCCAGATCGGCCCATCATCCTCAAACAGAGAACATCCTATCCTATTCTCTACCTCCACAAACGTCATTTATCATAATTGAAAGTAATAATGGACTCAGTATTCCATTTACCTCCACAAAATTCCTCGAGTATCTCCTTCCCATTCTTTTTTTTTTTTTTTTAACAATATTTTTATTGAGTTTTACAAATAATTCCATACATAGCAAGACATGATAACAGTAATAAGAATTAAACTAAAGTATAAAGAATATCGTTCATTTTCTGCAATTGTGTAGAAATAGAATTACTTTCTCATAATTATATACAGCCATGCAAACAACCAATTGCTACACACATAAGAGTCTTTAACCAATAATTAAAAATAAATAAATACAATAATAATAGTAAAATAATAATAATACCAGTACTAATAATAGTAAAATAAAACTAAAATAAGTAAAAAACAACAACAAAAAAAAATCAGGTGCACACAACAATCTTAAAATATTTGTAAACCTATTTGCTCAAGAAACCGTATAAAAGGATTTCACACACTTTCAAACTCTGCTGCCTTTCCCGTAACTATGCACGTTTAGTTTTTTCTAGTGCCATACAAGTTGTCATCTCCGAATATGTTTTGGAGACATAGCCATTTTTTTCTTCTTCTCCTGGCCTGCAGAAGTCCAAAATCAATTAAAGTGACATTAACAATAAAGTCACGTGGCTATATACCTAAAATACACAGTTTCGCTTGGAAAGCCACTTTTACTCCAACAATTTCAGATATAATCTGAACAATCATTTTCCAGTACTTTTTTTAAATTATTGAGCGGTCCCATACACAGTGAAGAAGGGTACCTTTGTCCTGTTAAACATGTAATACATGTATCTGGAATGCCAGGGGACCAACGCTTCAATCCACCCGGGGTAATGCACAAGTACAGCAGCTTCTCATTAGACATTTGTGTTGTAATCATTTTATTCTAGTATTAAATGTTTGGTTTTGAGCTTTTAGACACTTTTAGCCGTTTCCCAGTCAATTTCTTGCATATCTTCTTGTGAGTCTAATCAGGTTTTCCAGATGAGACAATTGTGGTTTAGTTAACAGATTCTTATATTTGGATGGTATGAAGTGTTTTTAATTGTAAATATTTAAAAAAAAAAAAGTTTTTTCTGGGAATTTTACAGTACAGTATCTGACCGAGGATAAGAAGGTTGCCGCTTGTATAAAGAGACCCTATTTTCCTTCTACTGTACCTTCGTTTGCCCAAATTTTAAAACCACCATCTGCCCTTCCTGCTTCAAACTACGTATTACCCCAAATGAAACAGTGAATGGAAGGGGTATCCTTAAAGTGTTGGTGTACTTTAAACCAGATATCGATAGTATTATTGAGAAAGGGCTTCTCAGTTATTTTTCTTTTCTGTGAGATCTTCCATGATGAAATATTGGTCTGCTGAGCAATATTTCATTTAATTATATTTATACGGCCAATCACTGAAATGGCCATCGTCATCCACTGATCCATTAACCCCTTTGTCTTACTCATTGGTGGGTCAGTTTGAAGGAACTATCATTTAAATTTTAGGGGTAATTTTAACATCCAAATACATGAATCCCGTCTTTGCATCAATAAATTTAGTTTTTATGACTGGGTTAATTCTTTCTTCTTCATTCAGAAATAATATTGAAGATTTTGTGTTATTAATGGTGTATCCGTTTGTAAAAATCTGTTTGCATATCCGCTGTAAAATCTCCTAAACAGTTCAATCGGGTGTGTTAAATTTGGAATTCTGACAGAATCAGGTCTATTAAAAAAAAAAAAAAAAAAGGATTATGTTGTTGGCATATAAAGATATTCTATGTTCCTGTCCCCCGATCTGAACACCTGATATGTTCCTCTGAGATCTTTTGGTGTATCTTTTGATACTTGATATGTTAATTTGAGATTGTCTTGGCTAAAGGTTCCATGTCCAGTATAAATAACGACGGTGAAAGACGGCGTCCCTGGCGAGTACATCGCTCGAGTGAGAGTGGTTTAGAAATTGTATCATTTGTTCTAACGTTGGCTATTGAGTTAGTGTAAAGAATTTGAATCTATTTGAGAAAGTTCTGTCCAAGTCCGAATCTGGTCATACTGATAAAAATAGCCATTCTATTCGATCAAAGGCCTCGCTAGCGTCTAATGACAGATTTTTCATAGATTACGTTAAGGAATCTTCTAATGTTATGGAATCTTTGCTGTTTTTGCACAAAACCGTTCTGGTCGTTATGAACCAAATTTGGAATGTAAGGATCTAATCCCTTTGCTAACGTTTAACATAATGTTTTCATATTTGACCTAAGAAGGCTTATTGGTCTGTAGGAAGAGCATTCAGTGGGAGGTTTGTCTGGTTTCAAAATTAAACTTATTGTTGCTAACCTTAGTGAAAGTGAAAGTGTTCCGCTTCGATAAGATTCCTTATACATGTTTGAAAGTGAGATTATTAATTTATTCTGGAATATTTGATCAAATTCAATCCCAAGGCCTCAGGGCCTGGTGTCTTAACGTTATTAATGTTTTGAATAAACCTGTGAAATCTCATCAACCCTCATCTCATTCTGTTTTTGCATCTTGTGTCAATGTTTGAAACTGATCACGGAACACATCACTTTCTTCTGAGGCTTGGGAGCGTTCTGATTTATACAGATGTGTATAAAATTCTCTAAAGATATCATTCGTTTTCTGTAGATCTACTGTTAAATGACCTGAAGAACTTTTTATGCCATTGATTGTCCTATTAGACAAAATCTTTTAAATTCTGCATGCTAAGAGTTTCTCTGCCTTCTCTCCATGATCATATTAGGATTGTTTGAGCCACAATAAACCTTGTGCAGCCTTATTGATGAACAGTTTATTGTACTTGGTCCTTAAACGTAGCAGTTCTCTTTGTATTGATGGGTCGTCCTTCTGATTAGGTTTGTGTCATTTGTTTTTCTTTGGTTGCCGTCTCTATTTTTTGTTGCTTTGATTTGGAGCCGGTGTAACTAATTATTTCGCCTCTAATGTATGCTTCAACAGCCTCACATCTTATTCTGACACTAGATTCTTTCCAACACAGGATAAGAGAAGTTTCTTTCCCTCGAATGTGGTATTGTGTTGTTTACCGGAGCGGAAAACAAGCTCTCGGTCTTGACGTTTCAAAAATCGGATGAGAGCCGCTCTGGTTTGGTTTGGTTTCGGCGATGCCGGAGTACTGGAGGCTCCCGGTTCCAGCCAGTGCGGCAGCATATTTAGTACGAACTGCCGCAATGTCTGGTTGCTGGTTGCCTTCTGCTCCTTCCTGAAGGCCAAACTGTCGCAAGTTCTTTCTATGACTCCGGTTCTCCAAGTCACCTGTTCTCAGTTCCAGATAGTTTCATGGCACTATGCTAGATCAGCCGCGTGGTGATGGAGGTGACCTTTTACTTCACTTCTGACGCGGCAGCAACTGAACTAGCCATCTTACCGATACGGGCATCTATACGGTCCGATTTAGAGACAAATCCGCCAAATGCAGAACGCAGCGACCTTTAGTTCGGCTAACAGGTGCGCTAACAGGTGCGCTAACAGGTGCGCTAACAGGTGCGCTAACAGGTGCGCTAACAGGTGCGCTAACAGGTGCGCTAACAGGTGCGCTAACAGGTGCTTTCAGCTTTTAACAAGCTTTCGTCTTGGACATTCAAAGTTCCAAGTGGGTTTAAAAGGTTATTTAGTGCAAGATTGTATGCAGCCTCCCGCTCAAGCTGCCATCTTGTTCAGTGGCGTGCACGGCGCCCCCTCCTCCTTCCTGTTCCTACTTAAATATTTCTCCCTAATAAAAGGTCTCTGATCCACCAAGACATTAGGCCTTTAAAACCCGACTTCCATAGCGTAATTATCAGTTCCCTCCACATCATATCATATGTGCTTTTTTGAAATAAAAAAGAAGAAAAAAAAAAGACTGCTTCTACACTTACTGCTCCGACACTCGGTATGTCCGTGTTATTTCTCTCAGAACAGTAACTGCTTCTTTCTGACCGTTCCCCCTCTCCCACACTTTAGTTTGAAGTTCCAGCAGCGTGTGAATAGACGGATCAGTAAGACGGCGTGTTACTGTAGAACAGATCTGGTCCTTGTCCGGGTGTTTCCCCCGAGAGCCCATCAATAGACCATCAATGTCTTCACATCTTCATCGTTCATCCGCATGTATAATGACCATTTATACCCTCCACTTCTACCACCGTCGTCTACACTCCACGCTGTTCTCATTAGTGTAGACTAGTGCTCACGTCCTACTACTGTTTCTTCCACAGTTTGTTGAGTTACTGGATATTAATGTAAGATTAATAGTTGATTCTTTATGAAACTTTTTGAAAATAATGTACTTGTGTGAGTAGTTTTACTGCACCATACTTTTTACTTCTACTTGAGTAGATTCGAGAAGAAGAAACGCGACTCTCACTCCGCTACACTCGACTCGTTACTGTTCTAAGCGTTTATTCTACACATTCGATCTTCTTTGTGTTGGTCAGAGAAATGCAGCCGGTGGATCTACAGAACCATGTGACTGTGTTTCACCAATCAGACGCAATAACAAGAACCACATGTAGTCACATGACCACACAGAATATATATGTAGCATATAGCGGGAAAAAACCCTTCCGCCGTGGTAGACAGCGAAGGAAACATGTCGCGGTTAGTTTAGCAGTTTTATTTAATGTTGCAGTGTTAAAACGTATAATTAGCAACTAAGCTAAAGGCTAAAAAAAAAGATAAGTTTCTTACATTATTGTACACGTGTTCTAATGTTATTTTCTATCTGCTGAGTCATTTGCAGGGCGACTGAATATACAGTAAATCTCACGCAGGAAAGAGTCGACACTGTTCAAACACACACACACACACACACACGTTACCTACAGTAGGGATTTATTACAAAGGCTTTATATTGAGAAAGAAGTGAGATTTAGGAAATTTGTGTTTCTTATTCCTTAATTTGCCATTTTGTAAAGATATGAATTTTAGTACATTTATTTTATTTTATTATTTGGATATGTTAGAATTTGTACATTATTTCATCATTTTGTCTGACCGCTTACATCATTTCTAGAAAAAAATAATAAATCAGACATTATGACGAACAGTTTTACTCAGTACTTTAGGATCTTTTCACCGAATACTTTTTTTCACTCTTACTTGAGTGATATTCTGGATGACTGTTTTTACTTCTACTTCAGTAATATTGTATTGAAGTACAGCTACTCTTACTTGAGTATAAGTTTTGGCTACCCTACACACTTGTGTTCTGGTCCCATCATCGAGGCACAATACACTTGTACTTTCCATGAATTCCCCCGTCACTGTTCCGTTCCCATAATGAGGAGGATTTCTGCTCCCTTTCACACTTATTTTGTCTTTGTCCGTCTCTGCTGTCTTCCTAATCTCACAGCCTCTGTTTGTACAGCATGTCACATCCGCAGTCGCAGCATTTTTTTTTTCCTGCTTTCATTTTCAGCTTTATGATAATCTGCACATCGTCTTTGCGTTCCACTTCCAGCCTGCTGCTCTGTGTCCATTCATAACGTGCAAGTGTTGAAGTTGTGCGGGGTCTCGCAGGGATCATGCATCCTGTTTTTTACTTTACTCCCTGATAAATTCTATTCCTCACTCCTCCAGACTCACTGACGAGCTTTCCGGTCCCCGCCAGAGTATTTCTAAATCTCAGTCTATCGCTAATCCAGTTATCACTCCGCTACGCACTTTATTTCCGCCAACACTCCTGCTTTCACTTGCTGTTTTCTTGCAAATGTTTTCAATGTGCATTGCTTCATTTTTTCAGCTCTTCTTCTTTTTTTCATTTTATCAACACGCTTCCGTCCTTCAGAATCCTGTCTCGTGTTTCCTATGTCTCCTGGTTTATTTTTAGTTCCGTAGACAGTACTACAGGACCAGGACTGGTACGTTTATCTTCCTTTTAACTGTTCCGGACACTGAGCTTCAGCAGCTGCTCCAGGTTGCATTTAATGCTTTTTTTGATTGGCTTGGAGATTTCTGTGCAAACCTCCCTCTCCTTCCTCACGCCAGACATAATGGAGGGGTTTAGAAATAGCATGAGCTCTGCACATTACACTGCCACGGCGCGACATCACCTCCACACCGTCCATGTGGCAGATTGCATTTTATAACTCTCTCTGAGATTTCTCATACATTTAATCTTCTTAACTCTTACCACCCCCCCCCCTTCTGTGCTCACCAATATGATGATGATGATGATAAATATTTATTCTCACATGTACAGTCTGATACTCGTTCATTTTCTGATCACTTGCATGTGAACTCTGATCTCAGAGTTACAGTTTAAAATGAAATGTGTACCGGGCGCTTCTCATTCTTGTCATAGTTGGGCCCAAGCACTATGACATCAGCACAATGACGTCATGTCTATTACGTCATCGTCATTGCATGATAGTGCTGATGTCATTGTGTGTGAAGGCCCTCTAGTTTTTCTAAGGATTATTATTATTATTATTATTATTATTATTATTATTATTATTATATATTTGCACCCCTGACCCTGGAGGTGGGAGGCGACAGCGCTAACTGCTACACCACCTCTGTAATGTTTCCTGACCAATGAATGTTAAAAAAAAAAAAAAAATAAAAAAAATAATGTCTGGATGGAAATTACAGTAGCTCTGGCGTTCTTTAATAAGTAGAAAGCTGTCATTTCTGGCTGATCAATCAATTATTCATCTTGAAACTTTGATTTCTTTTCTTTCTTTTTTTTTTAATCAGTCCTCTTCGCGTGCGTCCCTCTTTCTGAGTCTGAGGTGAGCGCCCCCTGCAGCTACCATGCGGAAGTGTCAGAACTGCGGTGGGACGGATGTGGACGTGGACCAGGCCCGCGGAGACGCCGTGTGTATGGGCTGCGGCTCCGTGCTCGAGGACAACATCATCGTCTCCGAGGTGACCTTCGTGGAGAGCAGCGGCGGCGCCTTGTCCGCGGTCGGCCAGTTCGTGGCGTCGGACTGTGAGTGATTCTCACCTGAACCGATGATCGGTGTCGTGATGCGTCGCGATATTTCCTGTACTGTAGCGCTCTAAACTTCCATTTCATTTTGATCGCATAAAATTTATATAATACACTTTATTAATACTAATAAAGCAACATGCGCACACACACACACATCACCACGGTGTTTTGATTTTCCTCACATGATCAGCCGATCACAAGACTTGGTCATGTGATCTCTCTCTTGTCTTTGGGTTGTTTTAATTTCACCCAGCCGATTTTATAGTTTGACAAACTGTTCAAGATATTAAAATGAAACCGGACATAAGCCACACCCATTTTACACCCAGACACGCCTCTCACTCTGATGCATGAGAATTACTTTCTAACACTAATATCAGTACCTGATGTCCGTACGGTGGTGTGTGTTTAGTCTCGTAGTGTGTGTAACTGCTGTTTATATAATTTAGTTTGTTTTTACTCTGGAGGCTTAACTTGTGATGATACCCGATTACAGTGTTTCGAGAAATTACAGGGTCGCTCAGCGTTTCCTAAAAAACTTCATTTAGTTCATTTAATTCATTTAGACACCTTCAAATTATCAGCGTTAATCTGAGCATCTCAAATGTGGATTCGATCGATAGTGTTAGTTATTAAGTAAAAGGTTTGGAATTTAATATGCTGTTGTTGCTGTAAAATGATCAGCTTATTGATACAAATAGGTTTACTTTTAATTGACTAAAGTGCATCATTGTGTTAGTTATTATAACTGTAAAAAAAAAAAAATTTTTTAAGTCCAAAATTTATATTCTAGAATATATAGTAGTTGGTAACCCAGTGTAAGCATCTATCCGAAGATGGAAACTTCAAAGCACTTTTTGTAAGCATCTAAATGTAGTAAACCATATGCCCACTAGGTGTCAGCAGAACGGAAATAACTAAACAAGTACTGTACTGTACATATCGTACTAGCGTGAGTACCTGTCACTTTTGTGTAAAGAGTCTGTAGAAATAATCACAAGGTTAAAGCTAAACATAAGCTGATCGGCATTTGACACATAACTGCTCATAACTTTCCTAGATGGCGTAATTCAGGCACGTTATTGTTCATGATGTTACTTTTACTCAACATTTTGATTTCATTTATGGCGCAGATTTATGGCGTCCGGCAAGGACGAGAGACTAAGAGAAACGACTTTCTCTTATTTATCGAGCTTATGTAGCTAAACTGGATGATTTTTTTCCCCTGTAAAAATTAAATATGAATTGGAAACTTGTTTAAGCTAAAAATAACATCGATATAAAATTAATAATTTATATGCGATGTTGATTAATGCATGGCAGATCAGTTCCTATATGTTTAATAGCACAGTGTAAAACCTGGGTAAAAACACATTTACCCATTTATTTTTATTAGTTTTATTTTCTTTTGGTGGATAATGAAACAGACATGAAGTGTCTATTTTTCCCTCATCAGAACTGCACTACGGCGTTGTAGCCAGCAGAGGCCGCCATTTTACTGTAAAACACATAACTAGCTTTAAAGAAGTGTTATTAATTATAGTAAAAAAATAAAAAATCCTGCATACTTTATTTTTGATGGTGGTGTATGTGTATGTGTGTGTGTGTGTGTGTGTGTGTGTGTGTGTGTGTTTTTTGCTCCAGCTCAGGGAAATGTCCCGTCTCTGGGTGGAAACCTCATGGGGATGGGAAAAGAGTCCAGAGCGCAGACGTTACAGAATGGTGAGTGACTTGTGACTCCGCCTCGTAGTGTACTTATGGTTGTGTTTTTAGCTTTTATTGAAAAACTAATAATAATTTTAAAAAAAGAGTCAAACTGAGAGTGAGTTAAGCGCATGGATGAGAAGAGAGAAAGAGAGAGAGAGACGCTGCAGAGATTTTTTGGTTTTACAGACGTTCCTTTGTTATCACTAATAACAGAAATTCTCTGGGAGTCTTTGCTGATGGTAAAAAAATAAATAAAGTTTGTGTTCCCCTTTCTCAATAAGATTAACTCATTATTTGTTATTATTCATAATATTTTTGTTAAATATTTGTCACACTAATGTGTAACAATAAAGAGGCTCTGGTAAAAAAAAAAAAAAAAAAAAAACATTTATTTATTTATTTATTTATAACACTGTTTTATTGCCGTGTGTTTTGCTGACGCAGGATTCACCCACGTTTCATTTTTAATGACTTTTATTTGTCCCGTGAGAGCGATTTGAAGAACTCCGAGTTGTTTCTGAACCGCTTTACGGTGCGTTAAAGCCTGATCGATGCCTCGGCAAAGCTGCACAGGAAGGTGTTTGTGGTGCGGATCGCTCCTGCGGGGTCTGAGACCAGCTCAAGTGTGGCCAACTGAAATTAGGACAGTGTGTCCTGTCAGTCTTTGCTACTACTGTGTGTGTGTGTGTGTGTGTCTTAATCGTGACCGTGAGTGTGAGCATGTCTGCTGCGCCGTGTTCCTGTGTGAAGATCCTGGTGGGAAATCTTGAGATTTATTGTGTGCGTTTCTCCTTTGTTGTGTTTGCTGACTGTTTACAATACCTGGATTTTATTTCACATAAATCACTTGAGCATGTGCGCACACACACACATACACACTTTCACTGTGTTGTTGAATGATCAGTGAGTCTGAGAGTAAATAATTTACACAGTAAATACTTTGCAGCAGAAACGATGGTTTATACTGAAAGGTGAAGTCGTGGCTGCGGTGATTAGCGCGGAGCGACGCGTAAACAATCGCTTTCTCCATATTTAAAACCATCAGGATGTTTTTAGCTCACTGTGCAGAAACTGGGCGGAGGTTAAGTAATAAATTTTTCTGTTCCAGTGTGGGTGAGGGGACGGCCGTCCAGCTCTAAGCTTCCGGTACGCCGCATGTTCACCTGTTTTGTTTGTTTTCGTTTAGCAAAGAGGAATATTAACCAGCTGGGCCGCCAGCTGCAGATGAACCAGCACTGCCTGGACACCGCATTCAACTTCTACAAGATGGCGCTGTGTAAACGCCTGACACGCGGGAGGAAGTCGGGCCACATCATCGCCGCCTGCCTCTACCTGGTGTGTAGGACGGAAGGCACGCCCCGTATCCTTTACCAACAGAGGGAACGTTGGAGGAAGAGGCGGGGTCGGGAGAGGAAGAGGTGGAGGCGGGGTCTGAAGAGGTGGAGGCGGGATCGGGAGTGTAGGAGGAAGAGGCGGGGTCGGGAGAGGAAGAGGCGGGGTCGGGAGTGTAGGTGGAAATACGGGGTGGGGAGAGGAAGACTGCGAGGGAGGAAGAGGTGGAGGCGGAGGCAGGAGAGGAAGTTGGCGTCAGGCCATAAATATACGTTATGAACGTATGGAGTTATGAACTGGTTGGATTGATGGAGAGAAAGGAATAAAATATAAACAAAAGAAAAAAGTGAGCAAACAAAACAATAAATTATTGAAAATAAAAGCAGAATGAATAAACAGAAAAAAGGTGAAAGAAAGGAAAATGGGAATGGCTGGAAAAAGTAAGAAAGAAAGAAACAACTATAGACGAATTCAGAGATTGCTTGTTTGTAGATGTTTTTTTTTCTATAAGTGTGTGTGTGTGTGTGTGTGTGTGTGTGTGCGCGCAGTGTTTGTAGGCAGGGCTTCCCAGTGGGAGAGTTAAATATAGCTCAGCAGCTCCTCTGGTTCTAATTAGAGGCAGCGAGTCGCGGCGGCTCAGCAGCTCGCGGCTCTGCGCATTAAACATTCTGCCTCTGAAGTGAAGCGGCTCCGTCATTAAAGGACGAGTTCAGAGGAAAATTAAACATGCGACCCGAATGGAGCTGATCTGCCCCGAGACGTTTCACGGCTGAGATTTCTCGCGCTTTGTTTTGGACTGCAGTTCTGGGCGGAGCTTCTGCGGAGCGCTTCAGTGTTTAACTGCAGCGCAGGACGGAAAACATCGGCATTCACACACACACACACACACACACACCAGCCTGAACTACACACGCTGGCACACAATCACACACCTGCTCAAGGCTCACGAGTGTGAACGTGTGTCTGATGTTCTTCGTATACATGCATACATCCCATAATATCCATCATCAGTCTCCCAGGTGCGGATTCTAGCCCTCGTGTTGCCATGGCGACTAATCCCTGAAACTGGTCTCTGTTATTAATCCACTCGTGCCCGGTTGCCCAGGTGTACCCGTCTCCGTGGCGAGGGCCGCCCTGGGCGCTCGGTTGCCGGGAGACGGTTGATTTTGCAGGTTGCCGAGGTCACGCTGCGGTTAATGACTTTGTTAATCAGTTCCGCAATGTTTATGGTTCCGATACCGTACGCATCGCATGTTCCTTTTAATTGTTTGTCTGGTGTGATTAATCACATCCCGCAGTGCATGCTGGGTAAAAAGGACATTTGAGTTCATTCAGCAGTCTGAATAATAGTCGAGACGGTCTCTCAGTCCAATATGGACATCATTAGAGGTGACGCTCTCTCACAGCAACCGCAACTAGCCACTGAATTATTAGCTTAGAGATTGTATTCCTTATTAATAAATATTTTTCATCATTTATTTTCATAAATCAGGGCTGATTTGACAGGACGTGTGCACGTGTGTGTGTGTGTGTGTGTGTGTGTGTGTGTGTGTGTGTGTGTGTGTGTGCGTTAAGGCCCGGTTCTTTAACAGTGCTGTCAGACATGCTGCTGGATCTCAGCGATCTGCTCCAGGTGAGTTTAATAAAACCCCTTATCACCTTCCTCATGTGGAAATGACTCTGATAAACGATGTGCGCGTGTGTGTGCGTGCATATATTTTTGTGCAGATGAAAGGGATTAAAACATCATCTCACACACACACACACACACACACACACACACACACACACACGCAGGTCTGCGCTGTAGTCTGAGTGATGGTGCAGGATATTGATGTTGGCCTCGGGTTGTGTGTGCGCGCTCGTGTCCAAAAGTCGTTTAAATGTCATTTTTAATCACGTCAGCTAGAAAATCCCGCCATTTGATGGTAAAGGTGAGCGGTTAACACGATCCGGTTTTAATTTGAATGCGGCGTGTTTTCTTGTGATCACGTGATCTTCAGCTTTATGTTTCTGAGCCCGGATTCGTCCTCTACACCAAAAACACGACTTTAATAACTCCTGTGTTTGGAAATACACAGTATGATCACGATGTGACCGAACGACGCGGCGACATGAAGGTTAACGCGTGTGATGCGATAGGCTCCGCCCACTGGATTATTAATCTGTATTCTTGTATGAACAGATTTTTTTTCCGGAAAATGATTAAATGATCTCATTGCAAAGTGCTTTGAACAAAATAAATAAAAACCAACAGCATGTTTTGATGGACACGACCTTATCATATCTTATCACAGTATGTCACAAAAGTAAGTACACCCCTCACATTTCAGCAACCGCTTTATTATATGTTCTCAACAATACTATAGAAATGAAACTTCTATAAGTAGAAGTTACTTCGGAGTCGTCAGTGTGCAGGTTGTACATCAGTACAGATTCACAGTCCTCTAACAATAACTCGAGATACAGACTTTGTCGCCTAAACAACTGGCAGTGACACCCAGAGTGAACATGTCGAACTGTGTCCAGAGTGTCAGTACTGCGTGTGAGCGCCGTTGTTCTCCATCACGGCGTTTAATCCTCCTGGGCCTGGACTTCACCAGAGCTGCACATGTTGTCGCTGGGATCCTCCTCCATGATGACATCACGGAGCCGCTGGATGTCAGACACACGGCGGCGCTTCGCCACGTTCCTCTTGAGGGCGTCCTACAGGTGCTCGATAAGGTTCAGGTTCTGGAGACGTACTCGTCCGTTGACGCACACATGGACATGATCACTCGGTCATGTGACTCTGCGTGGTTAATGATGTTCAGCTGTTTTCACTGAGGGAGTACATACTTTTGTTGCCAGATATTTTGACTGTAATGTCTGTACGTTGAGTTATTTTCAGAGGACAGTAAATCCCTCGGCACAGACGGCCGCCTGCGTTCGCTATCCTAGTATTTTTTTTTCCCTCTTCTTTAAGAAATTAATATCTGCATTTAAACAGTGTTTGAAGAGTGAAAGTCATCCTGACAGTCGCATCGACGAGTCAGTTTGTTTCTAGAACACACACACACACACACACACACAGATCTATAAATTCCTTCCCTTTCTAGCCTGAGGACGAGTTTCCCCTGTGGGGTCAGGAGTCTGTATGGAAACCCGCCCACGCTTAAAAAGGTCGTGACCTCCAGATCCTCCTCAGAGGAGTTGCCTTTAATGGGCCCAGATGGACTAGTGTGTGCATGAGTGCGTGCATGTGTGTGTAGGAGTGTGTGGGTGTGAGTGAAGAGGTTAGAGTACTTTAGAGGAAAAAAAAACAAAACAAAAAGACAATAAAATTGATATCAGGACGGAGTCTGTGGTCCGGAGGAGGAGAAACGCGAGTCGTCCTCGTCCCTGTAACAGCGCGCATGTGTCCTGGTTCTGCTTCTCTGCAGGTCAACGTCTATGTCCTGGGGAGAACGTTTCTGGTGTTGGCCAGAGAGCTCTGCATCAACGCTCCGGCCATAGGTAATCATTTGTGGATTATTTCACACACACACACACACACACACACACACCGCTGATGCATCAAAAAATGTCAAGCTTGTGGATTTTTTTGTGCTCATGTCAATGCAGTGCTCCTGTTTGGTTCTAGAGGGCGCTGTGGCACTGCATTCACACCTCACTAGAAAAACACTAATCAGACCATTTAGAGCTCCTGTGGCTTATGTGACATTTTTATTTGAAGCAAGGAAGTAATGAATTGCTAATCAGCAACTTTTCAGCCTCGGTATTCTCTCAGCCAGCGTCACGCTGATAGGAAAATAAAGAATAAATAAATAAAATACATTAGAGTCACGCTTTTCAGAGCAGTACAATCCGATGTCAGTGTTCACAGGCGGATTTGTGTGTGTGTTAGAAATAGAAATAGGAAAAAAGTCAAATGGGTTTAAGTTAAGCTGTACATAATAGAGAAATAAATAAGATCATGAAGAGCATTCCTTTTGAAAACGCGAGACGTCCTGATTTAATAATAAATCTGTTTAGACCCGTGATAATTCCCTGTGACCAGTCCAACCCCTCACGATTTTGGGAATCTGTCCCACACTCCACTGTCAATCCAAAGCTTTTACTCCCACATCTCCGTGTCCTACTTAGGAAACTGTAATCCTGGATGGACGGAAATGGACTGGTCCAAAATCTAATGTGTAGAAGTAAATTTTGGGGAATTACCGTTAACAAACCTCATCCCCCCCCTCCCCCAATCCCCCAGTGTTTCTGTCCCAGTGTTGCCTGTCAGGGGAACGTAATCGCTTGTACCCTTCAGTGTCCTGTTTCAAAGTGTCCAGTTTATGTAATCAAGAATCCACAGACAAATCCAAGTGCATTACGGTCCGGTCCACATCCTCACGTGTAGAAGACGAGTTCTGGAATCTGCCCCGCCTCCACCCCTGTCCCGTTGGTGCTGTCTGACGAGCTCTGGAACTGGAAGGTGACCTCTCCGCAACGGACCTCTGTCATGCCGTCTTGTCCAAAATAACTTAGCTCGGTCCCGTCTAGAACGGCGCTGACGGTGTGGAAAACGTCCGGCTCCACCTGGACCGCCTGCTCGAAAAACACCACGAAGGCCGAGCTCGAACCGTCCGATATGAACTTCGTCGGCCTCTGTGCGAGCGTCTCTTCTTGTCTCTTCAGCTCGATCTGGACACTGTACTCGGCTTCGCGTACGCTGGACCCGTAAAGTCCGAGGCCAGCCACAAAAACTCGCCGGTCAGCCAAAAACCTGATGCTGTCGCACCGTCCTTGGTATCTCCATTGATTGCTCCGGTACGATGAGGACCGGAATCGCCTGCACCGCTGCGGCTCGAGCCCCGTCCTTGGCGACACGGGAAAATCCAGCCTCGGTTTCTCAGCTGCGGTGAACCACAGGAAGATATCGCGCGTCTCCTGCGGAGTCAGGAAGTCAAACTGAGCCACACCGTTGGCAAACTCCTCTAGCGTCATGGCAGGCAGGCGTAAAAGGTGAAGTGCTTCACCTAGGACGGCTCGCTTGTTGGAAGCCGTGGCGCTCGTGCCACGCCGCTCGCACTCCGCCTCGGCCCATGCCAGTACCGCCTGCAGCACGGCAGATTCGTTAGCGTTCAGCGAGTCGCGTCGCAGGACGTTCTCGAGAGTACCCGAGTCGAGTTGGAGGAAGCCGTCGCTTCTTAGCGCCAGCTCGGCCTGGGCGTCGATGACCCGCCAACAGCTTTGCACCAACTCGGACTCGTCCAGCGCATAACTGTGAGAAAGCAGCGCGAAAGCGTTAGCCGCCTCCAGCCTCGACTCCAGGAAGCGCACGCAAGCTCTAACCAGCGCCGACACGAGGTACTTCTTGGCTGCGTAGAGAGTCCCGACGACTGTTTCCGCCTCGAGCTCGATCTCATCGGTGTACAAATACCTAGGGACAAGTGAGACGAGTTAAAAAAAAAAAAAAAAAAAACTTAAAATAAACAAACCAAAAAAGCAAAAACCTTGGACCAGCCAAGAAACATTCACAGTTATTGCACCTAGAACCGTTCTTATTCTCAAACTAAAACCATGTGATACTACGGGGCCGGCTTTTTAACAACCGTAGACAGATAGAAACGTGATCACCCTGCCCTGAGCCTCATTCCTGCTGCTCTAACTCATCTTTCCGACCCATTTCTGGGCGAGTCGCACATCACTCGAGTCTAACAGCGGAGAAATAAAAGGGCAGATCCGCGGAGGCATTAGTGCTCCAGCCTCAAATTGCTGGCTGGACGGCGTGCTCACTGTTATTTTTAAACCGGCGGTGATTAGGGAGTCTTACTTGAGCAGGATTAAAAAAGCAGCCGGTTCCACATCTGGAATCTGGATCTCGGACTCTCCCTCGGCAAGGTCGCCATAAAACATGGCGCTGAAGACAGAACTCCCGACGGCCAGGACGTACTGAACAGAAGAGGAAGAAGACAGAGAAGGAATGAATGAGAGATGGAATGAAACTCAGAACACTTTCTGATTTGTATTCGGCCTGATGTGGTTTCACGGGGCACAAAACGTTTACTGAGGAGGCGCACGTGCTGAAAGGGTGGAGCAGGAGACTTCCTGTAATTGAGTCGAATCGGGATTGAATTGTGTTTTTACTGCAAGCTAAGCGTGGCCTGGCTGATTTTGTCCACACCCAAAAGGACCACACAGGGGAGGTTAAACGGCACGTACACACATTACAGACCTAGAGAACCTAGCGGGGGGGCGCGCTACCGAACCCCTCGGCGCTCTAAATGCTGCTTATAGAATGGAGCGGATGTTCATCTTTATATTCCCTCCATTAAGTCGAGAGTCGCATTACAGCGCACTGATAAATAGTGGAACTGGAGAGGAAGCACTAATGGGATGCCGCAAGTGTCGTCACGCTCTTCCGTACCAGCGAATGACATCATCAGCCATCTAGGTCTAATGTGATAATCATCCGATCTGACACACGTGACCTCTTCCTGCAGATTAGCAAATCTGAAGGAAACATAATGTTTTATTTATTTATTTTAATTTAAGATCGGATCGCTTTAATCTATTTAAACTAACCTTGTGTGCTGGTATTTTTTCTGTTGCTTCTGGAGGGCCGACGATGAAGTGCACATCCGCCATTCGTTCGTTATTGAACATCATCGCGTTCCTGGATGAATTGCGATGATAAGACATGAAAATCAGCTGTGTACAATCATTTAAATAAAAAAAAAATAATAATAAATGTAGCCATTGTAAAAACAGTCTCTAAGCATAACGATCCAGTGTTGTTAAAAACAACAGCAACAAAAACAGTAATGATATATATTTGTAAAAGTTCACATTTAAGAAACAGCAATGGCCATTTTACAATATTATAATAAACAGAATACAATAAACAGCAATAGGCAATATTACTAGTTAAGAAACCGCTATTAGTGGTTTAGTAAAACAATACTTATTGTGTGTAATGGTACTGTATTCGTATGATTATTATTATTATTATTATTAGCATTAGTATCATGATTATTTGTGATTGTGGTTAATAATAAATGTGCACATGAGGACAGGACTGATCAGCGGGTATTAATGAGGAGTTTAATATTTACTTAGACCTAGTAAAGTTTGTTATTAATGTATTAGTACAAAATGACAAGTGTGTAAGAGGAGTATTATTTAATATCACTACTTATTATAAACACTAGTTGTTGTTGTTATTAAATTATTAAAGCTAGTGGTTATGAAATCCATCACTGCCTAGCAACAACAACACCAACAACAACAATAATCCTGACCACAGCAGTGACGGATGAGGGATGAGGGAGGGTTTGTCCGCACCTGTCTCGGAGGTTGGTGTGTGTGTGTGTCCGCTGCTGCGTGTGTGTTTCCCTCGGCGCGGCGCGGTCACTCCGCTCCGCCGGGCTGCGTCTCTCCTCCCCGGGCAGAGCGAGCGCGCTGCCCCCGGTGCTGCCGGTCGTCCCGCGGACCTCCTGCGCCTCCGCGCCGGGCTTCACCTTCACCCTCAGGGCCGCGGCGCCGCTCGGGGTCAGGCAGGTCGCCGCTCTCCCCGAGCCCTTGGCGGATTTGCGGGACTTCTTGAGCGCCGCCGGCAGCAGCAGGAGGAACGCGAGCCCCTTCATGATGCGGCCGTGATGCGCGCACGCCTCCTCCGCCGCTCGGAGCGGAAAAGCCCGCGGTCTGCCCCGCTCCCGCTCCCCCTCCGCCGCCTCCAGCCGCGCCGTCCCGCTCCCGAACTCCCGGTTTCTCATCGCATCGTCCGATGTCAGATCTTTCCGAAATGGGTAGAGAAATAAAATGAACTCCTTCTGAAGTCGCGTTGATTGATTTCAAAAGTGCAGAGCGGTCATTATAAACGGAGCGACTTTAAACAGGGGGAGGAAAAAAAAAAACAACCACCACCACCACCAAAAAAAAAAAAAGAAACTTGCGTTGCTCGGTGACGCTCTAACGGCTTTTCCCGAATGCGGAGCTCCAGCGCTGGGACCGATTTGCGTCTTCCCGTAGCCCCGCCCATCGCCCCGCCCATCAGCCGTTGATCGCGCCAATAAAATGAAATATTACTGGTGCGGTGGTGGTTTGCTGCGCGCGTGTGACATTGTGTACTGCGCAGTGCGCATGCGCGGATGTCTCCAGCACTCTGCTGGTGAACGTAACCTGTTGTTAAGAATACGTTTATATTTCAACCGTTGGGTTATAATTGTTAATGTATAGAAATGTCATATACTGGAAACCCATTTGGATGATTTCAAACTACTTTTAAGTTATTTTAAGTTGCCTCTCGTGGACAGTTACAGAGTTTGTAGGAATGGCTAAAAGGTTAAAGCGAAAAATAATCTTTATCTGATCTTCAATGTGATCAGTGATGATATTATTATTATTATGATTATGATTATTATTATTATTATTTGAGTTTGAAGTCCACGTCCATGTGTGTGTGTCTCTCTGTACAGCAGAACTCTCTGTCTCACTTATTAATAGACAGAAATCACATTCTGTAAGGTCGAGTATCTGACGCCTTGTTTACACTCAGTTGGACTTCTTTGGTGCTCAGACAAACACACTCGCTGTTCGGTAATCGGAGAGAGAATCACAGATGAGAAATGGAAAAAGTCGATGGGATAAAGATGAAGTTTTGTCTTAAAACGACTCCGGCGTGTTAAAGTTCACTTCTACCACTTCAGCGCTGTTATTTCAGCCAAAGTGAAAATATGAACTAATCCCAGTCAAAATATTCACTTTATCTTTTCTCATTAATATCTATTGGTGCAGGTGTGTGTTTACATTGAGACAGTAGCGCATTAGTAGATTATTTTAAAGTAGATTATTAAATCCCACACATAACTGATCATAACATCACTTTTACTCTACATTTAGATTTGACTGATGGTGCAGATTAAACTTGGATCTCTGCCTGAAGATTCAGTAAATTCTGTCCAGTACTTTTTTCGGGTCCTCAGTATTTGAAACATACAGTAAAGATATAATTGAAAGAGCGAGTTCTGACCTAATGTACAGACTGTACCTCTCTTTTCTTTACATAGCTAATACAATTTATATTAAGTATTTAATTAAGATGATTTATGGATAGAAATGTAATCTACTGGAAACAAATTGTGATGATTTCAAGCTACTTTTAAATTGCTTGATATATTTGACTCTTGTGTTTTTTGTATTTAATTAATCCCCCCTGTGTGTGTGTGTTCTTATTCCCTTTACTCTTCATGTTGTAAGCCTTGCTACTGATTTATGAATAAGAGCTCCACCCTGCTGGATGATTTCATTGTTGAAGGATCTCATTAACACTGAATCAGTCATCGTTCACACGCTAATGTTCAGCGTTACCTTCTCACAGCTAATCCTGTCCGTCAGTAGCACCAGGCCAAAATAGTTGTAAAATAGGTCAGTTCTGCTGCTTCCTTACCACCTACAGTATATAGGCCACTATATGGGTCAAGCCTGATTTTTTTATTTATTTATTTTTTTGGAAACTAATGCATAATGTACTGTTTTCCTTATGGTTCCTTTTGTTTCTATCGGAGACTTTGCAGGTCTGTTCATTACGCTCGACTCCTCATGGTTCACTGATGAGAACCGAACATATAACATGATGAGATGTAAATAGCTGAATGTGTGTGTGTGTGTGTGTGTGTATCTCCTTGTGAGACAATGCAAAGTATATTCAAATACAAACAGTGCATACAGTGTTATGTAAGAGCAGCTGCATTTATTGTATTAGACAGTAGTCAACCCCTTCACATTTAGATTAACATTATATTATGTTATTCGTAACCTTTACATGTTTCTGAACACGGTTTCTGTCTCTGTTTAATGCATATTTGCCCGTTTTTTGTCTCTTTAACCTTTGCAACGCCATTCACGATTTCTAGCAGGGTTCAGTTTTTACATCAACTCTTGGACACTAACACCAAATCCAACTCCTGTGTGTGTGTGTGTGTGTGTGTTTTTCCAGATCCGTGCCTGTACATCCCCCGCTTCGCCCACATGCTGGAGTTCGGTGAGAAGAGCCACGAGGTGTCCATGACGGCGCTGAGACTCGTCCAGAGGATGAAGAGGGACTGGATGCACACGGGACGAAGGCCTTCGGGGCTCTGTGGAGCAGGTAACCATGGCAACCCTACAACCTGTTAGTGAAGGGTGTGGACACACGCGTACTAGAGCACACATGTATACATGAGGACGGCGTATTAATGATGTCTTGGTCTAAATGTGATAAAAACATAACCTTACTCTGGGACTGACGGACACGGAGGCCACGCCCTTTCATCTTCAAGCTGTGCTCCATGCTCGAGTAGATCATTATAAATACAATTAATATTAATATTTAATGCTATTGACAGTTTAGTTGTTCATATGTACAGATGTCTGTACAAGCCAACAGCCAATCAGATCAAGTGTGGCAGCCAAATAATAGTGTGGGCGTGGCTTTCCACAATGATAAACCCAGACCAAAGTCGCATTAATGTAACTAATATTAAATTATTGACTTAGTCCCGGTCAATAATAATAATAATAATAATAGTTCCGGCCTATAATAATTAATGTTTTATTAAATGGGTTTAGCTAATCAGATTTTTGTTATATATATATTTCCCCCCTCTCTTGCATAGAGCTGTTAATTTTATTAGACTTTTCAGGAATTATTCCCAAACGGCATTATTAATTAAGTCCGTATTAGAGCCTGAAATCTCTTTTCTTGTGGGAAAAAATCCCTTCTGGTTAATTTTGTGAGTCTTAATCGAGCGATGATGAGACGGGGAGATGATCGTACCCATAAATATATACAATATTATATGTATTTTTTCTACTGTATAGGACACTTTTTTTATTTCTCAGAGATGCGCTCTCCAGCGCTGGAGTTTACACAGCGTTTAGCCCGAGCGCTTGTTTAAGCAGGTGGAGGATGCAGGTTAGGAAGTCTCTGTGACGATCCTCTTGTGATTTTCTCATCTCTCACATCGTATCCCTCCGAGTCAGAATGAGAATACGACACCCCCCCTCCCTCCCTCTCCCTTCCCTCATTTTTTTTTTCCTGTCGTTTTTTTTCGCCCCCTTCGTTTTTTTGATCTCTCTCCCCTGTCATCACTCTCTGTCCTGGTTTTCTGCTTGAATAATTCACACAACATTAAAGTTTTAGGAGGCGCGTTCAGTGATGGGAAGAGCCGGTTTAGGGGAGTTTGGGTTTATGGTGAGAGACGAACGACAAGCGGGCGAGACGGATTGAGAGACGCAGAACAAGACAGAGGGGATGATGGCGTTTCTGTCCTGCTCGGCATAGTAGAGACACTTTTAAATGGGTCTATGTGCTCATTGTGTCCTTATTTTGGCCCCTCCTAATAAATAGTCTCATGCAAATTTATGAACATGTGAAAGCGTATTAAAACATGTACATTAGAGTTTGACTCGGACATGATTTCCTCTTAAAGAAGTGTTAGTTCTGACTCGTCCCCAGTTCATATAATAGACGCTGCCTATGGATCCAGCTCTGGTGTCACCATGTACTGTACTGTATATCTACATGTGTCTTAATTTTGTCTTAATTTGTTGTTGTTTTTTTGTCCTTGTCTTACAGCTCTGCTGGTCGCCGCACGTATGCACGAGTTCCGTCGCACCATCAAAGACGTGATCAGTGTTGTTAAAGTGTGTGAGGCCACACTAAGGAAGAGGTCGGGTCATTACACACACTCGCACACCTGTCTGTCCACCTGAGCGTCAATAACGCTGCATGAAGTTATTATACATGTGTCTCAGTGTCCATGTTAAATACTTGACAGGCTGAGTGAGTTTGAGGACACGCCCACCAGCGAGCTGACCATCGATGAGTTCATGAGGGTGGATCTGGACCAGGAGTGTGACCCGCCCTCTTTTAAAGCCGGACAGAGGAAGCTCCGCCTCCAGAAGGTCGCTCAAAAATAAAATATAGTGGAACCTTGGATTACGAGCATAATTCGTTCCAGAAGCGAGCTCATATTCCAAAACACTCGTAAACCAAATCAAATCTTCCAATAGGAAATAATGAAAACTCAAATAATTCGTTCCACAGCCCAAGAAAATAAATACAGAAAAATAATTAATACAATATATAAAGTAAAAATAAAACAAATTAACCTGCACTTTACCTTTAAAAAAAAAAAGTTAAAATAAATCCCAACAGATAAGTGTTTTCGTTTGTGCGCGTGTATTTGTGTGTGTGTATGTGTGTATGTGTGTGTGTGTGTGTGTGGAATTAGCCCCTTCCCTCGCCTCGTCTTACACAGTAAAACTCCTCCTCCCTCCCCCCACCTCGCTTTTTAAGTTTCACAACAAACACACACACACACACAACGGAAACACTGTTTTAATGGAAAAAAAAGAAATCTCTCTAATGACACTTGCGTGAGCGCAGACTAACGGAATCACTGCTGTAAAGTAAAAAAAAAAACAAATGGACCAGTACCTTACCTTTTGAAAATCACGACAGAGCAAAGTTTCTGTGTAGAGCAGAGTGTGTGTGTCTGTGTGAAGCCGGGGAGGGGGATGTGTAAAGGCGAGACAGTGTGCGTGTGTGACGGTGTGTGTGTGTCGGTGTCAAAAAACTTGCCACTCGTAAACCAAGACATGCTTGTTTTTCAAGTCAAAATTTATTTCAAATCTTTGCTCGTCTTGCCGTAAACCGAGTTACTCGCAATCCGAGGTTCCACTGTAGTCACTTTTTAAGGGAGAGATGCGATGCTCAAAGTTCTGAGTTTAGCGTCGTGGAAGCTGCGTATCTAAATCATCTCACACGCTTTCGACAGATATCGCTTAGTTTAAAAACGACTAGGATTCTGTTATCACTTCTGATGCTGGGGTGCAGTGACACCAGGCCAAGTTCTGAGAAACGACGCATCTCAGATGTGTGTGTGTGTGTTTTAAATAGACACACAGTTTGTATGTGAAACCAGCGGCTATAATCTTCCGCTCGTTCTAGCATCAGTGCAGCGCTGAGGGACTCGCGTTCACACAGCTGATTGGTCAGGGTTGGGGTTACCGCGGAAAATTCTCTCACCTTGGGCTGAATTGCTACATTAAGGCATGTTGTTATGAATGAATTCCCAGTGTGTGTTACGGAGCCTTTTAGCTCACGGCTTTGATACAGGAGTGTGTTTGTGTGTGTTTTCCTGCAGATTGAGGAGGACCTGGCTAAGAAGATCGACGACGTTCAGGGTAAAGCAATGCATTTGTAAAAGCGATACGTGTGTGTTTTATTGAATAAGGCTTCACTCAGCTTGGTGTGTGTGTGTGTGTGTGTGTGTGTGTGTGTGTTCATGCTTTCAGGCGAAATCTCTGGCTATCAGGATGAGATTGAAATGGAGCTCGAGAGCTGTCGACCAAAATCCAGAGGGATCTACTCAGCTTATTCGAAAAATGGTATAGACGCACGCGCACACACATTTCCTGTCTCGCGTTACGCTCCACTTTAACACCTTATCCTTATCGCCTTGTCCTGTGAAAGCATTTTGATTGTGTTACGCGTCCATCCTCACTACTCTTCTCACTTTCGGTTCTTTCCGCTCGACGCCAGCTCCATCTCGGCCCAATTAACACCTCATTACAGAGAGCCGCCTCGTCCGTCCTCGTGTTTGACACTGATAGCTGGGGAGGGCTAATTATGAGGAGCTCGTATGTGTGTGTAAATGTGTATCATTGTGTAGTTGTGTTGTCACTAATGATCGACCCTTCACACAGCGGAGCTTTTCATAAAAGACCAGATAAAGCAGGGCTCCTGGTTTAATAATAATAATAATAATAAAAAAACCTTCCATCATTAAGCTCGTTAACTGAGCCGTAACGACGTAGTTAATCATTGGCGGTAACAATACGCAGCGGTGCGGCTGAACGTTTCATCCTTTGATGATCTGCTCTGCTGATTTCCAATAAACTAATTAACAGGAGAAGGTTAATGAGGCTGCTTTGTGTTATGAGGGACAAATCTTCTCCTCCTGCCTTTTGTGAAAAACATTCGAAAGCTCCAATTCCACTTTTGTTCTTTTGTTTCATTTATCGTGCATTTTACAAAAATGTGGTTATTTTTCTTAAGTCTCATCCGCTGGCTACATCTGTCCCTACATCTCCTCATCATCTCTCGCGCACTGCATCGCGTCATTAGCTCTTGCTAGGTTACAGAACAGCTAAACACTTGGACAAAAGTTCTATCTGCTCTCTTCCACATACACGAGACTGCTTATGCCCCTCCCACATAAAGAGCGTGATTTTTTTTTTTTTTTTTTTGGTTTGTTTGTTTTTTTTTGCATGTCTGGGCTTGATTTTGGGCTTGTCTCCTGGCGAGCCCTTTTTCGTCTTTTCCGCTTTGTTTCTTTGCGTCTTTTCCGTTTTGCTAACGACTAAATAAAACAACCATTTTCTAGACGATGCCATCTCCGTCACGTCGTCCGGCATGCTTGATCTTGATGACGAGGATGAAGACCTGCGTGTGGCGGTGTCTCGCCTGAACCAAGACCTGTCTGGTGACGGAGACGAGCCGCGCGACGAGGAGCAACAGGAACCGGATGAGGGAGAGCGCGATTCTCGGCCCAAGCGCCCGTCTCTGGAGGCTCTGCTCGGACCGCTGCCGACCGCCGCCAGCCTCGGCCTGTCTGACTCTATTAACAAGTGTGTAGGAGAGGAGAAGGAGAACGAGAACGGTGAGGAACAACATCAGGTTTCACTCAGAGTTCTTATTGTTTAGCGTGATGTCAGCGTGATGCTTTTTTCTGCTATTTTGTTGTTGTTTGGCTTTTCTACCTCGTATGACACTAAGTTTTATGCAAAGTATATTAAAAAAAATTAAGTACCAATCAATAATCAAAGTGTCGGAACAAATCCAGAACTGTTTTTTTTTTTTCAAGAAATTTTCAGAAGCATTTTCGCAATGTGAGCGAATGAACCGAACCGAAAGCTGGTTACGTCGCGTGTACGTCCAGGAGCCGTTCAAAAATAGTAGGCAAGTTTACAAGTTTGTGCTTTTTTTTTTTTTTTTGCATTTTGTGTAAGATCTAGTGAAGACAGCACCATGTGTCCCAAGAATGTTCGCAAGGACGGTAGCAATGAGAAAAGGGAGCCGCTTTCAGTTCGGTTTTTAAAGCAGCCGGTGCCGAGAGGAATCAGAAATTTAAGGTTAAGCGAGGTTTAATGTCTATTTATTTCATATTTTAATTCATTTCAAGTCTTTTATAAATGTTTTGATTTGTTTTTATATGCAAAAAAGTATATATGTTGGAAATTGGTAATATTGGTAATATTTGGACGGATTATCCGCATTAACATTTTTTCCTGTGGGAAAATGTTTCACAATATGAAATTTCACGATAAGAACATAAGAAAAAAAAAAAATCGTTAAATTAAATTTGTATGCTGAGGATCTACTGTAGCTGGTTTTGATTGTAGCTCATGAATTCTTTAATGACCAAAGCTAACAGTTTAGCTAGCGAATAGCTGTTTGTTGTTGTTTTTGTATGCAGACAACGGAAATGCACAGCGACGTTAAAAACCAGACAAAAGTGTCGGGAATATCAACATTTCTCTCAGATGTGGAGGTAAAGTCATAGGAAAATTAACTACAGAGCTAATATCAAGCTGGAATTATAGTTAGCGTGGCTCACAAACTCGCAGCTTGTGGATTCCGGTTTTTCCGATTGGCTGTGCGTGACCGTCATCGGGTCTCCTGATTGGCTGCGCGGCCTGAAGTCTTTCATTAACCCCCGTGCTCTTTCAAGCAGTGAGTGCAGCTGTCATTAGTGCCTTCTCTTTCATCCACCCACCTTGTGTGTGTGTGTGTGTGTGTGTGTGTGTGGGTGGGTGGGTGGGTGGGGGGATAGCGTAGGCTGAGGTAAACCCATTACTCTTGTTAAAAGGGTGGACTGCTGCGCGCTTTCAGTCCGATTAGAGCCGCAGCGATCGTCCATCAATCCGTCAGCCGGAGCCGAGCGGAAAATCAGAAGACGCTCCGTGAAAACGCGAGCAGATGTTTCAATCTGAGCCGCAGCTCTGAGGCGTCTGCTGGAGTTGTACAAACTGCTGGGGTTTCAGTGTTGTTGTTGTTGTTGTTGTTGTTGTTGTTGTTATTATTATTATTATTAAATCCAGCGATAACTCTGGATATGAATTTATTTCGTTCCAAAGGCGAGTTCTTAAGGCGAAATTTCACATAGAAAATAATGTAAATGCAGATTAAAAAATATATTATCAATATTACCAGTTTCCTAATCTATTATCATATTTTTCCATATAAAAACAATCTAAACATTTAGGAAGGACATTTAAACTTAATTCACGGTTCCTCTTGGCCTTGGCTGCAAACTGAGAGCGGCTCCCTTTTCTTCTTGCCAACAGTGTCGTCACTAAATCTTGCACAAATTGCACAAAAAATTCCGCTCGCATGCCGAAAATGCTTCGTATTCCGAGGAAAATTTTGCGCAAAATTTCAGTCCTTAAGGGGAAAATCCTGAAGTCTGCATGGCGAGGTACGCCGCTGTAACGGAGCGTTGTCATGGTTACTAATCCAGCGTTCCTGAATTCGCTTTCCTGAAGCGTCCATGATGTTCTGTGTTGTAAATATCCTGATGTTTATCGTGTACATGACGAATACGTGAGAGAGAAAATCCTTTTCCAGTGCGAGATAAACGTGAGCTTGACAGGCGCGTGACTCTGAAATGTCTGAAATGGATTTTTGGATCCTTTGGTCTTTAAAATGGAAATGGAGTGAAGAAATTTATGTAGAAGGGTGAAGAACAAAGGGCATCATCTGTGTGGGCCTGGTCCTAAGTGTGTGTGTGTGTGTGTGTGTGTGTGTGTGTGTGTGTGTATTCCTTTAAGAACGCTTTAAGTCAATATTTTGGTTTGGTCCTAAGGCCAACTGTCTCCAGAGATAATGTTTTAAAGCTAAGCCATCCCTCCATACGTGGTGAGATAAGTGTGTGTGTCTCTGTGTGTGTCTCTGTGTGTGAGGTGGATCAGTTGTGCTGTGTTGGCGTAGGGAGCTCCTGGTGGATCCTCGGTGGTATTTAAGGCTCAAAGCTGTCAGATTGGTCTGTGTGTTTAATCTTTGCGTGTGTGTGTGTGTGGGGACTAAGATAGGATAAAGTACTGTGAGGGTGCGACCTTCAGGGATATTTTAAACCACATTCATTTTCTGGCCATCTTTGGAGATAATCAGAGACATACTGCAGCTCACACACATCTGCAGTGACACACACACACGCGCGAAATATCACCATCTTTATATCATCATTCTTTATTTTTTAAAGGTGTAATTGTGAAACAGTAATTGTGAGTGAGTACTGACAGTAATGTGGAGGATTAAAGTCTGAGTTCTGGGTGAATTTAAAGACACACACACACACACACACACACACACACACACACACACACACCTCCATGCCGGGCTGTGTGTTAGCAGCGTGCTAACTCGTGCACACACACAAACGCATTAGTTGACCATGTCTTTGTGATGTTTTTGGTTTGCTGAAAGTGGGGCAGTGAGAGTGTGTGAGGGACGGACGCTCGCTCGCTCTTCACTCGGTTCTGATCCGATCCGAGGGCTGGGTGACGCCGGAACACAAACTGTGTGTGAAGTGAAATAAACAATAATACATTGCTGTAACAGAAACAAAAGGATCTGATAATCAGAGACATACTGCAGCTCACACACATCTGCAGTGACACACACACACACACACACACACACACACACACACACACACACAGCATGAGGGTGAATGTCCATCTGGCCTTTTAAACATCGAGCTCAAACATCTGCTCATGACCCAGTGACACTCAGGGACACAATACACCTCACCCACACGCCCTCCCCCGTCCGTCCATCCGTCCGTCAGTGTCTCTATCTGTCTCTCTCTCTGTCTGTCTGTCTGTCTTTCTCTCAGTTTCTCCCTTTTTCCTTCCCTGTTTCTCTGTCTGTCTCTTGTCCCTCCCCTGTCTGTCTATTTTTCTGTCTGTCTCTCCTGCCCTTACCTCTATCTGTCTGTCTCACCCTCCCCGGTCTCTCTGTCAGCATGTTCCCCCTTTTTACCTGTTTCTCCATCGGTCTGTCCCCTCCCTACCTCTGTCTGTCTATCGCGCCCAGTCCGTTCCTCCCTCTGATTTTCTGTCTCTCTCTCTCTCTCTAGCTGTCTTTCACTATCTGTCTGTCTATCTCTATTTCTGTCTGTCTCTTCCCCACATGTTTTCTGTCTGTCTGTCTAAATATTACTCTTTCTTTCTGCATTTCTGTATGACATCATTTCCTCCCACTCTCTCTCTCTCTCTCTCTCTCTCTCTCTCTCTCTCTCTCTGGACAGATGGACAGTGTTTTATTGGGATCTTGAGGGGGTCAGATACTAATTACACACTCACCATCTCTCTCTCACACACACACAGACTTACACAGTCATCACATGTCTCTAGCAGATGTACACACACACACACACACACACACACACACACTAAACATTAAAAGCTAAAATATTTCATGAGTGAGAGAGAGAGATGTGAGGGACAGAGAATGAGTATAAAAGGAGAGCGAGAGAAACAGAGTGAGACAGGCGGAGAGATGGAGGAAGAAAGAGAGACGAAGAGAAACAGATTGAGCAATTTCTTATGAGTGAAGGAAGAAAAGGGATGAAAGGGAACAAAATACAGAGTGAAAGAATAAAAGCAGAAAGAAAGAAGTCAATAAAAAGAGAAGAGAGACGGACAGACGGAGAGACGGACAGACGGAGAGACGGACAGACGGACAGAGACGGAGAGACAGACGGACAGAGACGGAGAGACAGACGGACAGAGACGGAGAGAGAGAGACAGATAGATGCCATCATCCCCTTGACTCTTGTTGCTGAACAAAAAGTGACATGAGGGCAAACAGGAGAGTGTGGCCATCTGTCCACACACACACACACACACACACTGTGCTCCTGTTGAGCTGTCCGCCTTCTGAAGGAATTACATCGCATTACAAAACACTCTGCTAGAGTTTCACTTTCTCACACACACACACACACACACACACAGCAGCTCTTCCTTTAAATGGAACGAGAGACAAAGCAGGGAGTGGCCACACTGGGGTGAAGTGAACCCTGAACTCTGGCACGTGTGTGTGTGTGTGTGTGTGTGTGTGTGTGTGTGTGTGTGTATTTGTGTAATAGCAGGATTAAAAGAAACTAACTGCTATATCGTGTTAATGAAATCACACTTCAGCTCAGTGTTACTTAAGCGGCAGCGTTCTTTGTTTTTATCCTTATTGTTCTGTGTGAGGGAGAAAGAGCGAGGCGAAGTGTGTGTGTTTGTGTGTGTGTGTGTTTTACAGCAGGAGACTCTTCTTCCCTCCTCCAGGCTAAGCACTGTAGATGTGTAGCATATTGTGGAAGCACTGGTCTATCTGTCCCTCCGGACTCGTCTTCCCCTCTCTCTCTCTTCCCCTCTCTCTCTCTTCCCCTCTCTCTCTCTCTCTCTCTCTTCCCCTCTCTCTCTCTTCCTCTCTCTCTCTCTCTCTCTCTCGTTGCTCGGGGCCGTGCAGAGGGAAGGAGCAGGTGTGTGTGTGGGCATGAGGGGTTTCCCACAGGAGCTTGCAGGGGTCAAATAGAGTCGACTGCTAATCGGTACCTCTGCTTGTTTTGTATCAGAGAGCGAGGGTGTGTGTGTGTGTGTGTGTGTGTGTACTGTATATTTTAAACTTGGTGTTCAGGTCAGCACATTGCCTGGATCAGATTTAGCAGATTTCATCCTCCAGAATTGGCCACTGATGGGAAATAAATCTGATAAGAGAATAAATCATGTGTATAGACTCTGCATTAAACGTGAGTCTCATCCTGTGTCTCCTGTTGGCCGAGCAGTGCCGCGCGAGGACACGCTAACCGTCTGGGTTCATTGCATTTAGTGAATATATAGAGATTTGTTTTTATTGAACGTAAACTCCATAAAAAAAATACTAGACTAATAACTAAATTGAATAAACATTTAAGTTGAATCTGTATTGAATGAAAATAATCCCTGAGATCTCTCTCGCTATAAAACACGCTGTTATTTGAAACAAATTAGTTAAAAAATAAATAAATGAATGAATCAAGTCATTAAGTCGAAGAGAATCTTGCAGTAACCTTCAAATTAAATTCAGCACAATTTGTTCCAGTTCAGTCTGAGACTCTGACGCTGTGATTGAGGTTGAAGATTCCTGTGTGAGAATGATTCCTCGTGCTCCCAGAGCCTCTCTCTCACAAGCGATCGATCAGGGAAGAAGAAGAAACCCTCCATCCAGTAGATGTGATGTGCTGGTGATTCAGTACATTCAGGTGGTCATGTGACTTCATTTCATCTCCACATAACGTTGCTGAGTGTCGACCTGAGCGACTGAAGCGACCCCAGATCATAACACTGTCTCCAGAGGCTCGTACAGTGGACGCTATGCATGATGGGAGCATCGCTTCATTACAGCGCTTCCCTTCTCACCCTGACACGCCCATCACTCTGGAATAGACTCAGTCTGGACTCGTCAGGTCACATGACCTTTCTTCCATCGCTCCAAAATCCAGTCTTTATGTCTCTAAGAAACCAAAGTGTTTTTTTTCTCCATGATGCGTCTCACTGACGAGTGATTTTCTCATGGACACACAGGTGTTTAGTCCGTGTCACATCCCTGCTTTCTTTTATTTATCATGAAACGCTTGATTTCAACACTTGAGCTTAGATTCTTTTGATAAAGAGTCGGGGTGCTCGAAGTTCAGGTGCGTTAGGGAGGATGAAGCCGGAGGGGTGGAGTCGGAGGAGCAGGTTACACAGGTGAAGAGTCGTTTCAACTGAGATGAGAGAGACTTTAGTCTTGTGTCAGAATAAGAGTAGACCTGACAGGTGTGTGTGTGTGTGTGTGTGTGTGTGTGTGTGTGTGTGTGTGATCTACTCGTGTCTTCTCTAATTTGTTTCGTCTATTACTTGAGCTCTTTCTTCTTTTCCCCTCCTTTGCTTTTTCTGAAGTCAGTCCAGGTGGCCCATGATTACAATGTTTATGTCTCTCTCTCTCTCTCTCTCTCCCCCCCTCCCCCTCAGCACCTGGGGTTGTTCCTTCTGTTGTTTTCGCTCTGTTTCTTTTCTAACTCTTGTTCAGTGTAAGTGCCGTAATCAGGGCAGTCTGATGATCCCTGACCACATCAGACATCAGACGCCAAACCCACATACACACATCACAGAGCGCGCGCACACACACACACACACACACACACACACACACACACACACACATCCCAGAGCGCACACACACACACACATCCCAGAGCGCACACACACACACACACATCCCAGAGCGCACACACACATACATCCCAGAGCGCACACAGACACACACAGACACACACAGACACACACAGACACACACAGACACACACAGACACACACAGACACACACAGACACACACAGACACACATCCCAGAGCGCACACAGACACACACAGACACACATCCCAGAGCGCGCAAACACACACACAGACACATCCCAGAGCGCGCAAACACACACACACACACACACACACACACACGTCCCAGAGCGCAACACACACACACACGTCCCAGAGCGCGCCAAACAACACACACACACACACACGTCCCAGAGCGCGCAAACACACACACACACACACGTCCCAACACACACACACACACAACACACACAACACACACACACACGCCCAGAGCGCGCAAAACACACACACACACACACACACACGTCCCAGAACACACACACACACAACACACACACACACACACACACACACACACACACACACACACACACACACACACACACACACACACATCCCAGAGCGTGCACAGACACACACAGACACACACACACACACACACACATCCCAGAGCGTGCACAGACACACACAGACACACAGACACACACACACACACACATCCCAGAGCGTGCACAGACACACACAGACACACACACACACATCCCAGAGCGCAAACACACAAACACACACACACACACATCCCTCCTTCATTATGTCAGGCGCTGAGGCCACACCCATTATCCGATTGACCGCCGATGACCACACACCCCTTATCTAATTGGAAAGCAGTAAGGCCACGCTCATTGTTTGGTTGGCAGGCACTACGGCCACACCCCTTTTCTAATTGGCAGGTACTTGGGCCACACCCCTTATCTGGTTGGCGATGTTTATGGTGTATAAGAGGAAGTCTGTTCGTGAATAACTAAAAGCAAATCAGTAAATAAAATAATTATTCATACAGATATATTTATTCTGTTCACATTGTTATTTTTAATAATAACAACAACAATAATAATAATAATAATGTCTATATATAATAACACTGTGTCTTCAGCTCCACTCACAGTGTGAACACAGATTCAGGAGCGGAGACTGGAGATCAGAGCAGAGTTCATTTTCTTTCTCTCGATTTTGTTACACACTCCAGCCTTCTCTCTTCTCCATCTCACTGACACAGAGGGAGCAAGAGAGAGAGGGGGGCGGGCAGGAAGTGTGTGTATAGAGAAGTTCTGCACATCATGGAGGACTTGTGAAGCATTGCCAGAAGGCTTTGGGCTTTTTTTTTTTTTTGGAAGAGGGCTTGGAAGGAGAGAGACAAGGAATGGAGGGAGGGGAGGAAGTGGGGAAGGGAAGGAGGACGTAGATGAGGTAAAAGGAGCCCTGAGGCATACACACACGCACGCACGTGCACACACACTCAATTACAGTGACCCCGACAGGAAGCAGTGGGCATGGGCAGCCTGCACACAATCAGTACACACACACACACACACACACACACACACACACACACACACACACACAGACGCGCACGTTCACACTGGCAGCGCTTGTTTCTTTTTTCTTTTTATCGCCAGAATCGCTCCACGCCGGATGCTAGCAGGCTGCTGGTTGCCATGGTTACAGGGTAGCACCTAGCTACAGTTAGTGCAAGGTGTGATCCGCTGTTACAGACGTTAAACATGCTGGTGAACTTTCATACTCCACATTACTCAAGTTTAATAACATCTTTTAACAATAGCTCTGAAAAAATATTGTGTGTGTGTGTGACAAATTTGATCCAAACACCATATACTTGGAATGAGTTCAGGAAGAGTGTTAAAGGTTGATGTGATGTGATGTGTTTGGATTTACAGAGCAGTCGGCGGATGGCGGCGGTGAGCTGGACTTGAGCGGGATCGATGACGACGAGCTCGAGTGGGTGAGTGTGAGCGCCTCCTACAGGACACCTCGCCGCTCAGCCTTATTTCCAGCTGCAGTACAATAAATCGTGTGTGTGTGTGTAAGGTCTGTGATCTGTAAGGGTCTCGCTGAGCAGAAGCGTCCTAGCTGTGATTAGCGATTGATTTCACTGTGTTAGCGATTAGACGTATTAGCGCTCACACATACATGCGCATGTGGCGTGACATTTCCGTTGGAGATGCTCATTTTTACACGCGGGAGGAAAAGGTGAAATGAGACACCTGCTTCTCTTTTGATTGCTTCTGTGTGTGTGTGTGTGTGTGGATCTATAAACAACTGACAAATGAGCAGAACATGAGTGTACAGTGTCTGCTTGTTCTCTTGTCCTCAGTACATCCTTAATGAGAAGGAGGTGAAGGTTAAGACTGAGCTCTGGATGCTGGAGAACGCAGACTACCTCAAAGAGCAGAAAGGTAACAAACAAACGCAACAAACTCGAACGATTTCACTTTATTTTCTATTTTTGCATTACATCATTTTTTTTATTTGTTAAATTTCATTTATCATTTTGCTTTCCATTAATTTATTTATTGTTTTATATTGAAACATTATTAAAAGATATTACTTTATGTAATAGAATTCAACAAGTGAGCCTCAAACAAAGTAAAGTCCAGACACTATCACACTTGACTTGAATTATTATTATCATTATTATGTTTATTATTATTATTATTATTATTATTATTATTATTATTATTATATTATGGACTTTACTCTCATCATAATCCCCCCTTTCTTTTTCTTGATCTCTGTAACATATCTAGTGTACAGCGGTACCTCGGCATACGAACGCCTCATGAATTTTCGCCTTCAGAACTGAAATTTGTCTCGGGATACGAATGGTTTTTGGCAAACGAGCAACTGAACCGAGCCGAACCAAACGCCGGATAAACTTTTGAGTTATGGACACACATTTTTTTTAATGGTCTTTTTTTTTTTTTTGCATTTTCTGTAAGATTTAGTGGAGACACAACACACATGGGTTTTAAAAATGTTAGCAGAGACAGTAGCAGGAAGAAAACGGAGCCCCTTTCAGTTTGGTTTTTAAAGCAGCCGGTGCCGAGAGGAATCATAAATTAAGGTTATTCGAGGTTTAATGTCTATTTATTTCATATTTTATTTCATTAACATGTTTTTATTGTTTTCATATCCAA
>QNUK01000480.1:112515-160015 GCA_013621035.1 Clarias magur | reverse complement strand
TCCCCGTTTTCCCTGTTCCCTGTGTTTCCGTTGTGTGTGAGTTTTACTGTGCTAATTCCACACACACACGCACACACACACACACACACACACAAATACACGGTGCCTGCGCGCACAAACGGAAACACTTATCTGTCGGGATTTAAAATTTTTTCAAAGGTTAATTTGTTTTATTTTTACTTTATATATTGTATCAATTATTTTTATGTATTCATTTTTTTGTGCCGTGGAACGAATAATTTGAGTTTTCATTATTTCTTATGGGAAAATTAGATTTGGTTTTCGTTTTGTAATACGAATCCGCTTCCGGAATGAATTATGCTCGTAATCCAAGGTTTCACTGTATATAGTTGCAAGCAACGATGATGGGCCCAAGCACCCTGCGCCATCTCCACCCCGGCGCACCACACAACCTGCACACATCACACACTATACAGGGCTGATGTCAGTTTGGACCCTAAATATTAGTCGTGTGTGTGTGTGTGAGTGAGGGAGAGAGATGTATGTGTGTGTGTGTGTGTGTGACGTGTGGATGTGTCAGTCTGTGTGTGACGAGTAAATGTGCTTGTATTTGTTTGTGTGTATGGTGTGCGAGTCTGTGTGTTAACATTAGTGATGTGTGTGTGTCTGTGTGTGACATGTGACTTGTAAGTGTGTGTGGGCGTGTGCGTTTCTGCGTGCGAGCATGTGAGACAGAGATGTGAGTGTTAAAATTTGTGATGTGTGTTTGTGTGTACCTGCGTGTGTGTGTGTGTGTGTGTGTGAGACTGTTAACATTGTGATATAAGTGTGTGCTTGTGTGTTCGTCGTGTTAACATTGTGTTAACATTTGCAATGTGTGTGTACTGTATGTATGTGTGCATTTGTGTGATGTACGTGAGAGAGGTGTGTGTGTGCGTGCGTGCGTGTGAGCGTGAGCACCACCCCAAGCTTAGCTTAGCATCGGGTCTGAAGGCAATGCGGGTCGGAAAAAAAACACACTCGAAAAGGAAATGTTGAAACAGCAAACTCTGATCAAGTTTGCTGTTTGAAATGCTGTTCGTTAATATGTGTGTGTGTGTGTGTGTGTGTGTGTGTGTGTGCGCGCGCACTCCAGGTTACGGCCACTGATCTCGGGACAGCCTGCCAAGAAACCGCTCCTGGACCAGGTGCGTAATAATGTCTTGGCTCCTCCTTCTGTTACTCATGGTCTTCTGCTGATCCCAAATCAGAGTTCTTCCTGTTTAAGCCCTCTGGAGTTATAATGTACAAGCGGAGTATGTACCGCTTAACTGTTCTCAGATCAGCAAGCACAAACATTCTTTCACAAGTATTCTGAAAACACTGAAAGGTGAAACTTGCTTTACTTTGATAAAGATGTAATTAAATAAATTAATTAAATAATAATAGTTACCCACAATGCTGAAATAATAATGATGATGATGATGATGATAAACGCTTAGCCCTTTATCTTTTTTTTTAGCGACTCTGGTCTTGTTATATATTTCGTAAAACTGTACGCGCGCTCTCTTGTGTAGCTGGTGTCCGAGGCTCCAGCCGCCCCTGCTGCGGTTACCCAGAATGCCGTGGTGGTGGAGAGCGGGCCCGTGGCGTATGAAGACGTGGGGGAGGAGGAGGACGAGGAAGAGGAGGAGCAGTGCGTCAGTGCCATGCAGCTCATGGGAGGAGACGGTCAGTCAGCGCGCGGTGTGACGTCGACATGCTTTAATCCCGCGCAGATTCAACGCTTGTGTGATAAACCGCGATGTAAAACTGACTGAAGGTTTACTGATCTTCTCTCTTTTGTTTTTTACAGATTACGGCTACGACTTTGACGATGACGACTGATCGCGTGTGAGAGATGGACTCCTAAAGACACAAGCTGCTACACACACACACACACACACACAGTATTCACTGCTGCTGTTGCCTTATACTTGAAGATACAGTATTGTTTCACATGTTTAAGCACACACACACACACACACACACACACACACACACACACACACACACACACACATACACCATGTTACACACAGACTCGTGATTAGACATAATGCCTTCATATTGTACATATGTGTCTGATTATAACCCGCATGTGTGTGTGTGTGTCTAATAAGGTCCAATTAGTGAGACAGTGAGCACAGAACAAGCTTCAGCTTGTCTGACATCTCTCTGTGGTGTGTGTGTGTGTGTGTGTGTGTGTGCTTCCCTGTAATTATATTAGCGTGACTTAGACAGAGCAGAATGATGGCTCACGGTTGATTGTGTGCATCTGAAATGGTTTAGATTTTTGTGTGTGTGTGTGTGTGTGTGTGTGTGTGTGTGTGTGTGTGTGTGTGTGTGCGCGCGCGCGCTTGTGTGTGCTATGCTGCTGCAAGTCCAGAGTATTTAGGTTCCCGTTTCTTTCAGGTTCTTATTTGTAATTATTTTATTTAAGTTAGTGACACATGACGATGATGATGATGATGATGATGATGATGATTAGAAGCTAGTTTCTGATTTATTTTTTTGATTTTTGATTTTTTGCACACACACTTGCCTTTGGAACACGAGACAGCGATGACGAATCTCAACCGTACAGAGTGCAATAAAACCAAAGTGACTGTGATGTGAAGAGAATCTCAGTAATATACAAGACGATGTCATGTACGTTATAATACATTATAATAACGAAACACTTTTAGAGGAATGTGTACACACACACACACACACACAAGCGCTGGAATGAAATGGAGTTTCTATATTACATGTAGAAAACCAGTGATGCGCAAAGTGTTTGCAATAAACAATGCAAAATTGGGGGGGAAAAAAAGATGATAATTATTGGATTTATCTTTGTGTATGTTTACGCTTACTATAAAGCGACTTAACGTCAGGGATAATGGTGGCTTCTATTACGCAGTGTATATATATATATATAGTATACTGCGTATGTATATAATGTCTATACGTCAGTTATTTTCTTTAGCTAAAGCTGCGTATGTGAACAGTTGCGTATAGTGCTGTTGCCGTGGTTACGCTTCAGCTCTGTGTTTTTGTTTTCTTGCTTTGATCTCGCGCTCTAGCTTTAACTTTAGCTTTCTCGTCGTATCAGTAACCGGGTTGAAGTGAAACCAGGTAACGCTCGGTGCTACACCCTGTGTAATAAGTTTACGTGGAGAATGGTCATGTGACTCATTTCTTCAGACAGGTGCAGCTTTTATTTCGTAGCCTGTTATTTATTGTACAACATGCCTGTGGGGAAAATGACATATGACACGTATTACTGCAGAGTGCTGATTAGAAAAAGAAGTACAAAGAGCACAGTGCTGCCTTTAGTGTGTGTGTGTGTGTGTGTGTGTGTGTGAGAGAGGTTGCAGATTTCTCAAAACCAACACAGTGTTTCACTGCTGCCTCATAATTTAATCCTTTTACTCCCTCTAGTGGTGAGTAACAGTTGTTACATACAGAGCTGCAGCTTGCACAAAAGGGGGGGAAAAGCCACTATTTAGAATCTGATGTTAAACACCTTTGACATTTCTTATGATCAGATTATTATTAACTTAATAGAAGCTTATTCAGTTTATTCTGATGTTTTTGTTTCTGTTAAAGTCTAAGCTAATTTATCCTGACTTCTCCTGTTTTTCTCCTGATTCATCATTTTTCTTTTTCTAGGAATAAATGCTTGAGAAAATAAAAAATAAAAAATAAATGCTCTTCTCATATGAGGTCACAATAAGGGGAAAATCTAATCTAACTCCTGGCTAATACAAACATGGGAAAAGGAAAAGTTTTTTTTATGTCTGTACAGACACACACACACACACACACACTGGAGGCCCATTTGAATGAGATAAAAATGTGAGTCGCTCTGGATAAGGCCGTCTGCTGAATGCCTAAATGTAAATGCACGACAATCTCAGCTGCACAAGCTCCTCATACTGTGATAAACAGGACACAACTGGACCTGAAGCATCAGGGTTCTGCAACTGAATCTGATTTATTTATTTAAAAATGAATCTTTCATGCCTTTTGTGTTTATCAGAACATGTGAATGAACGTCTACAGGAAATTAAAGGATCTCCAGGGATAATGACGGATTATCTTGAAAGGCTGTTAGCTCACAATTAACACATGGTGCCAGGCTCTGTTAGTCTCATGATACATCATTAATTGCACATTTATGAAACCTCAGAATGATTTTTTCTTTTTTCTTTTTGATCAGTGAAGTGAAGATTTCTTTTTCTGTCGTTCTTTCAAATGGCAACTAGAGGGGGCTAATACTTGTGAAAAGTAGAGGTGTGCTGCACGTCTCCTAGCAGAACGAAAACATTCAACATTACTTTAATTCACACACACACACACACACACACATCCTTGTGCTTGACCAGACAAGCATGATTTCCTGGAGTTGTACACACAGGTTTTACTTTAAATAAATAAATAAATAAATAAATGTTTAGGGGGAAAAAAAACTTGAAACATGACTGATCTCACACCTGCCTGATCAAAGAATGTAAACATCACTGCCGTGTTCTCCACGGTCTCGAGCGCTGTTCCGTCTCCAGCGTTATCACTACATTAGTACTGGGGAGCCAATACTTTTGACGCAGGCGTTTTAAAACGTCTTAAGAAAAAAATCAAGTCCAAACTTCTGTGAAGGCCTAATCTGTGATATAAAAGTGTGTGTGTGTGTGTGTGTGTGTGAGAGAACAGCTCCCTGCAAGTCCGCTCCTGTATAATTACTACATTACACACTGTTACTTGTTGAACCATCTAATTAGTTTGATGCGCTGATACAAACACGACACGGCTGCTGACACAAACACACACACACACACACACTCCTACTGGCTCAGTGAGCTTAACACGTTATACACCCGTTATAAAAACGTGAACATGCTACAGTGACGTGGAATTGTTTAACTGGAGCGCACACACTCTCTTCTGTGCATTTCATTCACTTACAGTATTTGATGAATAAATGAACACACACACACACAGTCTTGCATGCAGAACATCATTTGTTCTGCCATTTAAATGCCAGTGATTTCACTGATGAAATATTGACTCGTACTCAATGTCTGAACTCGATGTGTGTGTGTGTGTGTGTGTGTGTGTTTTGTCTAAGTAGCAAGCGAGAACTTGTAGGGATTTTGTGGGATATTTAAGACTTTGCTATGCGGCTTTACGATGACGTCATAGGGAAAGTCCACGTTCTTCACAGATATAACCGCTCACTGGTGCTCTGCTGTCCACAAACTTCTGGCCCTACACTAGTGTATCATGCTAATTGCCGCGTACTCGGTCAAAGTCAGCATGTTAGCATTCGATTTGCTCGTTCTTTACCTCGAGGTGGGCGAGAAAATAGCTTCGAGTTAGCACAAAGCAGAAATATCCACACGCTTTCTTTTCTTTCAGAATTCTACACCAGTTTCTTTCTATCTGTCTATAAAATTCTTGCAATTAATCTATCGTTCTTGAACGCTGACTAAACTCTCACGCCACAGACTTGCATAACTAGCATCCACATCACCTTCCTCCACTAGCATAAATGCTTGGACGCATCACAGCCTTTCCTATTACCCATTAGCTAATATTTTCTTGATGATTATTTCTCAGCGCATCTGGAACGAGTTAAACATTAACGGCGGAGTCGCACAGGTTCGGCGACTCGCGGCGATCGTTTATTAGCGCCGGCGTCTTGCTCGGAATGGCGGCGCTGTTCGATCCTGGATTCTGATTGGTTTATGTTAATGTGCTTATAGTTTCTATAGTAACGGATCAGACTCAGGGATGCTCCGTGTGAAATTCGGTAAAAGTAAAGAGACATTTGTTTGGCGTTTAGGGAAGGAGTCTCCAGTGTCGGGGCTTTGTAAGAGGCAGAAGAGACGGCAGATAGTTTTGCAATATTAATCAGTTTCAGGAGAGAGAATAAAGAGAGGCTGGTGCACATCTGGTTGTAGCTGCTGGAACAGATGTGAGAGCAGATGTGTTTTGCAGCAAGGTGCTGTGGTATTACAGGAATTAACCAGAGCACGGGCCGATGTTAAAGAAAAATTATTTAATAATAATAATAATAATAACAACTCTGAACGGTTCCTGATCCAAGACGAACAGAAAATAAACGAATAGCTAGAATAGCTACAAATCATTGTTGCTAAATAGTAAAAGCTTTGGTGTGTGTTTTGTGTTTGATGTGAAATGAGGACAGAAGCTTAGTTGAATCACTTTTCCTCCTCTGTCAGCTCCTCAGCCTTTACACACGGATAACATCTCTACACACCGCACCACTGAGACGTTTCAGCACCTGAATAAGTTCTGATTCATTCATCGGCGACTTCAGACCGAAGTGGTTAAACTGCAGAACGCAGCGTAGCGTTATTACTACGCTACATTAACGCCGCCTGATGACGTCGGTGTTGAAAATAGCCATCTCACGGACACGATCGGTGTTTATCCGGTTCCGTGGTTTCCCTCGGTGATGGCATGCAAACCACCGTGAAGGTAGAGCGTGTCTCCAAGACAAACAGAGATCAGCTCAACCATCAACGCGGCCGGACCTCTGCGGCGACCCCGAGCCTGCTGCCCGTAAAAAAAACCCATCGGACCTCATCCTGCCGTTCGCTTTTATTTAGTCTGTTTGTTTTCTCGCTCTTTATCTTCTGCCTGATAAAGATCGTGCCGAGTCCCGGGTTTGGCATGTGCGAGTTATCAGACATGTAGAGACTGAATCTTCCTCACCTTACTTTTCGTTCTCTTGTTTTGTATTATCTTTTATCAAAAGCAGATTCTTTTCTGAGTAGACTCCTACGTGCACACACACACACACACACACACACATGAACAGCGTGAAATGTCCTGGATTTGAAAGATATAATTTAGTTTTGGTAATCTGACACGTCTGTTTGGGTTTTTAATACCTGGATGGTTTTCGACAGACAACTGTTGATGTTACAGAACCTTCACAGTCGTGTTTCGGTGTTCACATGGCGCCTGAGAGTGAGTGCGCGTGTGTGAGACTGTTTTTAAATCCTGCACCTGTTCGTACCTGCTCATGATGGTTACGAATCAACTTACTTGGTTCTGCTTCCCAAAATCTACAAACAGCAGCAGTAGTTCAGTAGTAACCAGTAACCTTTGACTAAAGATAAACGAACGAGCGGTGTAATCATATCACACAGCTCCAGCGTCTTCACTTTGGCCGTCACATCCGGTGGCCTCTCTCTGCAGGGAAGCCGGTTGGGGTTTAAACTTTAATACTTTAATTACACGGCGAACACGTCCAGGAGACGCATCGTAGGTGAGAGACATCGGGCCGAGTGAAGCATTACAGTTAATCACATCGTCGCTCTGTACAGCTGTGGTGAGCAGAAAAGCATCTCAAAAACACACTACATGTCGAACCTCGAGGTGGATCACACCGGATACACAGCAACACCCAGAGTGTGGGATTAACCCCAGGCGTGTAGTGTTGTGGTAGATTAACACCAAGAGTGTTGTGAAGTGTAGCGTGGTGTTGTATGTTGTATTGTGTTGGATTACTTATGGCGTGGTGTTTAACACATTTTTGTGATGTATCAACAACTGTAGTGTTCTTTTGGATTAAAACCTAGTGAGTGTTGTGTTAGATTACCGCTAAGAGTATTGTGTTAAGAAACATCATGTGTTGTGATGTTGTTGTTTTGTGTAGGATTAACATCTAGAGTATTGTGTCGGATTAACACCAAGAGTGTTCTGTTAGAGTAATGCTCAGAGTATTTTCTTGGATTAACACTCGGAGTATTGTGTCGGATTAAGACTCTGAGTATTTTTCCCCCTTCGGATTAGCACTCGGAGTATTGTGCTGGAATAACACTCGGAGTATTGTGTTGGATTAGCACTCAGAGTATTGTTTTTTTCCAGAGTAACACTCTGAGTATTGTTTCGGATTAGCACTCGGAGTATTGTGTTGGGTTAACACTTGGAATATTGTTTCGAAATAACACTCGCAGTATTGTGTCGAATTAGCACTCGGAGTATTGTGTTGGATTAACAATCTGAGTATTTTTTCAGATTAACACTGAGAATTGTTTTGGATTAACAATCGGGGGATTCTTTCGGATTAGCACTCAGAGTATTTTTTTTTTCAGAGTAACACTCAGAGTATTGTGCTGGATTAACACTCGGAGTATTGTGTTGGATTAGCACTCAGAGTATTTTTTTTTCTTCCAGAGTAACACTCGGAGTATTGTTTCGGATTAGCACTCGGAGTATTGTGTTGGGTTAACACTTGGAATATTGTTTCGAAATAACACTCGCAGTATTGTGTCGAATTAACACTCGGAGTATTGTGTCGAATTAGCACTCGGACTATTGTGTTGGATTAACAATCTGAGTATTTTTTCAGATTAACACTGAGAATTGTTTTGGATTAACAATCGGGGGATTCTTTCGGATTAGCACTCAGAGTATTTTTTTTTTCAGAGTAACACTCAGAGTATTGTGCTGGATTAACACTCGGAGTATTGTGTTGGATTAGCACTCAGAGTATTTTTTTTTCTTCCAGAGTAACACTCGGAGTATTGTTTCGGATTAGCACTCGGAGTATTGTGTTGGGTTAACACTTGGAATATTGTTTCGAAATAACACTCGCAGTATTGTGTCGAATTAACACTCGGAGTATTGTGTCGAATTAGCACTCGGACTATTGTGTTGGATTAACAATCTGAGTATTTTTTCAGATTAACACTGAGAATTGTTTTGGATTAACAATCGGGGGATTCTTTCGGATTAGCACTCAGAGTATTTTTTTTCCAGAGTAACACTCAGAGTATTGTTTCAGATTAACACTCGGAGTATTGTGTCGGATTAGCACTCAGAGTATTGTGTTGGATTAACAATCGGAGTATTTTTTCCGGATTAACACTGAGAATTGTTTCGGATTAACACTCGGGGGATTATTTCAGATTAGCACTCAGAGTTTTATAGAGTAACACTCAGAGTATTGTTCCGGAATAACACTCGGAGTATTGTGTTGGGTTAACACTCAGACCCTCTATAGTGTGCATACTGACTCAAACGAAGTGTAAAAGTGTTAAATTACTCCATGCAGGTGAAAACTGTAAGAAAACAAATCACAGTTTTGTTCATTATTTGTAAAGTGGTTTGGGATTAATGATGTAAAAAAAAGATTCAAATTAAATGTAAAATTAGATGAAGTATAGAGCAACATTGGAAAGCATCCAGTTTTAATTATTTAGATGGGACTATTGGACTATTTAATCTTTGATCTACAAAAAAATAGAATCAGCAGCCATATTTTTAATATAATACTTTCTTAAACTTTATCTCTTTATTTTTTTTTCCAGTTCTGTCCATGTCGTTATCCTTTTTTTCCTGATCGGATGGAACGCGTGACGGTGAGTTTCAAAAAAAGAAAAAGGAAGTTTAGAAGATGGTTGTTTAAATTCTGTTCTGCGAAGGGAGGCACGAGGCGCTGATGATACTCGTTGTTTCCTGGTGCAACGATTGTGGAATTCCCCAACCTACAGATCACAGCTCTCTCTGTCTCTCTCTGTATTTCTCCTCCTCCTCTTTACGCTCCCTTCTTTTTCTTCCCCTCGACCTTAAATAGCAGGAAATGTTACCTAATGCCAAAAAATGTCTAAACGTGTAAAACAATTACACAGGAACTCAAGCAGGGACCAAGAAAATTTCCTCCCCTGCGCCGGGTTCCTGCTCGGAAACGCTCGGCAGCCGGCGGAACGCCGAGGGCCTGAGGAGTGAAAAACAGAGCCGCTGTTCCAGAACACCGCCCGTGCGCGGCTTTCTGTCTTTTAACCTCGAGATCTGTTTTTAATGTTTCGATAGAGAGTTGGAGAGTCAGATGTTTGTTGTACAATTTGGGAAAGTCTGTAATGCAAGCTCGCAGAAAAAAATAGTGAATAAAATGACAAATCAAGAGCGGAGGCGTTTAAAACCTTCTGACATAACACAAGTTCTGCTGACAGATGATGTCATGTCAGGTCAGGATGGTGTCTGTGTTACTTCACTCTTTAATAACTCACACACACACACACACACACACACACACACACACACACACACAGTCCACAGGGTTCTCTCAGACAACACAATACACACTCAGTCTGTGCGTCTCCGTCTATTCTCATCAGCACCTGACCAACACAATGTCTGTGTGTGTGTGTGTGTGTGTGTATATATGTGGATGGGTGTGTGAAAGAGACTCCGCCCTCCTGTATAACCCTACACTAACGAATGATTGGCACAGCTGCTGGAGCTGATAAGAGCTAAACACGCACATAGCAACCTGCTCTTGCTTCCGAAAGCTGTAATAATAATAATAATAATAATAATAATAATAATAAAAAATAAATGTTCCTTTGATATAGAATTATGATAAATAGACTGACTAATTATTAATAAAAATCAATGTGCATTTACAGAAATCTGCAAAATCGTGACCTGAGGTTAAGGTTCGAAGCTGACTCTTTGCTGAATGTGCTCACTTGTGCGTGTGTCCCTCAATTAAGCATCACAACAGACGAAATGTTTCTGCTGTTGTATTGCATTGTAATACTCTATAACATTATTTCTGTCTGTGAATTTATGTGAAATGCAGGAACTATGCGCTGTTATGTATACACCGGTCTGCCTTAACATTAACACCACTGGCAGGTGAAGGAAGAACACTGATTATCTTGTTATAGCGCCACCTGTCAGGGGGTGGGATATATTAGGCAACAAAGAAAAGAACAGTAGGTTCTTAATGATGTTGTTGTGTTGGATGCAGGAAAAATGGGCAAGTGTGAAGATCCGGACCAGTTTGTGATGTCTAGACGTCTGGGTTAAAGCGGCTCAAAAACACCCGGTTCTGTGCAGCGTTCGCTGTTTGCGGGGGTCAGGTCCGACCAAAAGTGCTCCACTGAAGGAAAACCGGCGAAAGGCTCATGAGCAGACGAGGTGTCTGATGCAATGGGGAGTGCAGTCTGGGGTGTCTGGTCCGATCCAACAGAAGAGCCACTGTAGCACAAAGTGCTGAAAAGGTCAACACTGGTTCTGATGGAAAGGAATCAGAACACACACACAGTGCACCACAGTTATATGGAGTCCATATGGAGCTGCGTAGCTGCAGACCGGTCGGGGTGCCCATGCTGACCCGCATCTGCCACCCAAATCTCCTACACTGGGCACGTGAGCCTCAGAACTGGACCACGGAGCAACAGAAGAATGTGGCCTGGTTTGATGAATCACACTTTCTTATACATTAAAAAGTATGGCGAGCAGGTGGAGGCAGAGTGATGCCCTGGGAACCCTGACCAGGTTACACTCCTCTTTCAGCAGGATAATGCGCTCTGACACACCGCACACACGCGTCTCAGGAGCGGTTCGAGAAACACGACAAAGAGTTGAAAGACGTTGTACGATCCATCCTCGCAATGTAAGTATACAGTATAAATACATATACATACAGTATGTATAGTACAACATAATGCCGTCTCTAATAAGCAGATTTCGTTGCATGGAAATTTCTTAAAACTGCAAGTCTGCAGAAAAAAAACAAAAGTGATAAAAGCTTTGGACCAAACAGAACCAGATGTGACATCACTTCATTAGTTTTTGAACTGAAGGTGATTTTATGGAAAATCAATAAATATATCGAAACATTTATCAATCTGTGAGTAAACTTGTGTATAAATGTTACGTTTGTACTGTAAAACTAACTCACTCATCGTTTACAGGCCCGGAAACTATCACAGGCTACTTAGGGCAGGAGGCAGGGTACACCCTGGACACACACCTACATGCTCATTCACATACATGTAGAATGACCAAGGAGACACTACGCCTATAAATAAACCTGAATAACAATAATTAATGTAAATCTACTTATACATTCTTTTTTTATTTAGACTACTTGTATGAGGGATTTGTGATAAACAGATGCAGTCGAATATAACTATCAATTAACAATCTATGAACAACTTATTAATAATGCAGTGTAATGTGTAAAAAGTGCAAAGTGTAAAATCATTTAATATCAGTGTTAAAAAGTACAATTTGTTTATTCTGTCCTGCCTTTCAAATGTGCTAGAAATGATCAACTTTGTGTTTTATTCTCTTTATGAAATAGTGAAGCAGGTGGCGATGCGGCTGTAGCGTCTCTCCCGTCTCGTCTCGTCTCGTCTCGTCTCGTCTCGTCTCGCCACACACGGTGATAGAGCTTCGCTTTTTTTTTTTTTTTTTTGCTGGCCGTTTGATCCCCAGACATCAGGTCATTGCTCTGATCTTCACCGTCAGTCATTAAAGAGCGCTGAAAGACGAACACACACAACCTAAAGCTCATCAAACACATCCGGCAGACAGCAGGGCATCGGGGGGAGAGGCATGGCTGTTGTACGAGGTCAAAGGTCAAGTGTGTTCTCTCACATGCCATCAGTCACACGACCGACCCAAAATAAAGAACTTAACACCCTCGGTGATAGACGTCGGGTTTCCATCTGTGAGTGTGCAAGTGTATATAAAAATAGCACATGGAAATAAAATATATTTATATGTATATATGTGTGTGTGAATATATGGGGCGGCAGGGAGGCACATTGTGGCCTTGCACCTCCAGCGACGAGGGTTCAATTTCTGCCTCGGGTCTGTGTGTGTGTGCAGTTCCTATGTTCTCCTTAGTGGGTTTCCTCAGGGTAATCTGGTTTCCTCCCATAGTCCAAAGACATGAACATTACTTTAATTGGCGTTCCCAAATTGCACATAGTGTGTGTGTGTGTGTGTGTGTGTGTGTGTGTGCGCGCTCAAGGCTCCAGGTCCCTATGCCTTTTTTGTTTTTCTTTTTTTACTTTACTGAAAAAAAAAAAACAGACCAGAAAAAAAATAAAAAAACGAAAGTTTTGGTACCTCCTGAGAGCTCACAAGGTGCCCTCGGTATGCACGAGTGCAGATATGGCTAATCGCTCGAGTCCGCTGTAAATACAGTTTACTTAAGAATCGTTTACGACTTCTCTCTGACTTCATTACATATTAAACATTGTCAAGGTTACGAGCACGCCGCGTTTGTTCTGCATTTCCTCAGAATGTGCCGCAAATTGTTCAGATATATTTTCTTAACTCGGCTCAGCGAAGGAGCAACAATGGCTCTGCATAAGGAAATTTCCTCTCTTTATTTGAACAGAATGGACCGAGTCAGAGCACGAGATTAGATTTGGGACGTCACTTTTTCTTTTTTTCTTTTTTAGTATACAGCGCGACAGGGAGAACGTGGGGATTTACTGACGTGCAGATAGACCGGGTCTGATAACACGACTAATTACAGACTTACACACCCTATCTTCCGCTCTAATCTTGTTAAACCGTTTAAAGTGTTCGCGATACGAGCGCTCATTTGCACTGTTCAGCGTTTAGCCGAAAAGTTCCCACACACACGTTCCCACGTTTTGGTTTTTTTTATCAGAGCTGATAATTTAATGGCTGTGATCCAAAACGTCTTCGTTAAATTACTGAAAGGATATAGGAGGCTTTAGAAATCACTGGAATATAAAACAACAACAACAACAACACCATATTGATGAGAGTTGTTGTTGATACGGCAGCTAGCAGCTTGCTAACAGATTGCTAACGGCTTGTTTGTGTGAACTAGCACTCAGAAAACAACATGCATCATGACAGCTTTGTTCTTGTTAGGTTTTCTTGTTTAACTCTTGATCGGAAACAAATTATGCTGTTTAGTATGAGAGACATTTTCAAAACCATATATAGACACGAATTCTCATGTTTAGGATAGCATGCTAGCTTTTCATAGCAGGCAGTTTAGTTAGCTAGCTAACTAGCTCGTTTTCAGCAGTCATAGCAGATGCTTATTATTTCTTAAAGCTGATGGATATTAAAAGATAAATATAAATACATTCAACTGAATACAATACCTCAGAAAATGTTTATATTTTGGGAAGTTTCAGAAAACAAAAGAAACACTTGAAAGACACGAGTGCTAGCATTTATATATATATATATATATATATATATATATATAGCGCTACAGCTGACTAGATTTGAACAGGAAAAAAATCCATTGTTATTATTTCTGTTATCTATCTAATGTTATCTAATCTGTAAAGATTTTGTCTGTACATTGGTCAGAAATCACTTTTTTTTAATAATATCTGTCTGGACAGAATTTCTTGAATCTTTTGCAATACTCAGATCGCTGAAGTTTAACCTGCACCATAAGTGACATTACAATGTTGAGTAAAAGTCGACCTGTTTGCCTTCGCGAATACCATCTGTTTGGACGAGCAAAGATCACAAGAAACATTGCTCTGTGTGTGTGTGTGTGTGTGTGTGTGTCAAGGTTTCTGAGTCTAATCTGATGCCTTCCCTCTTTTTTTTTTCTTACCCCTCTTTTATCCCTTGTTTTTAATCCCTTGCTTTTCATCCCAATTCTTTGTCTAAAAGCTCAAAATGCTATAAATAGTATAGCTGTCTAGACTTAAAATAGACTCTGTTTCTTTGTTTCTGCTCCACTTTTGTTCTCCTCTTTCATCCCTCCATCCTTCTATTGAAACTCTTAAATCAATCCATCATTCCGTAGAAATGGTTTCATAGACAGTAGACAAGAATTCATTGCATAATTGTTTCTTAAAACATGAAATTCTTTGCAAAAGAAAAACACTACATAGATCCTTCAATACTTTGTGCAATTAAACAAATAAAGTACACCTAAAAGTTACTAAAGAATGGGAATTTTGCACTCCGTTTTCTTTCTCCTTTTATCCTTCCATTATTCATGAATTTATGTCATTTTTTTTTTAAACTAAAACAGAGATTTGTATGCAGTATGCTCCTACTGTATGGATACTGTACATGAAATGTTTCAGCATGTGTAGACCCTTTTAGGAAGACCCTGTGTATACCAAAAACCCACAAAGAACCTTGGAGAAAGTGTATCATCACAAGCTGTGTTGTTTGCTTTGACATGTTTTTGTAAAATACACGGGCCAGTGAAGAGAACAGACTTCAAATTTGTTGTTGTCATTTTTTTCCTCCTAATACCTAGAATCAGGAGTTTCACTCAACTGTCTTGGCACTTGTTTTTTTTTTTTAAACTAACAGTTTCTTCAAAGGGTTCAAGGTGGACACATTCTAAACACGAAGCACTCTGAGGTAGGATCCCATGTCGAATCTTTACATGCTCCTCCAGCTGGATGACTGAAGAACACTTAAGAGCGTCCAGACTATGACCATATGATGTAAATGATAAGATAAATGTTGCACAATAGATTCTTTTGAAGCTGATAAATCAGACTCTGTGAGTCTAGATCTGCAGCAGTGCATCACCGGAGAGGATGAGCATCAGCAGAGGGCGCAAACACACACCCGTCAGCCCAAATGCCTTCACGCACTCAACCCATGGGGTTTGTTTTGAACTACATGGATATTTTATTGTAGTCTTTAAAATGATGACACAGCCTTGGGATTATTCTGGAGTATTCTGCAGTACAGTACCGGCCATAATATGATTTGGATATTAGAAAGATTTCTTTCCGTCTTAGCAAGGGATTGGTGAGAGGCGTCATCTCTGCTGTGAACATGTTCTTACATTTCTCAAGGAAGCTCTCGTTCTAAATGGAAATGTGCTTCAGTTTCAAATTATATGTGTTTGCTTTATATTTTATCATTCCTGCAAAAGTCTGTGAGATTGTAATGGATGATGGTAGTAAAAGAAGATTTTTCTGACTTTTCAGATATGTGATGCTCAAGCCAGGGTATGCAATCTGTGCTCCAGGGCTGGGTGAAATTCTGGATAAAGAAGAAAGAAACTGCCAGATCACTCTCTCTCGCTCTTGATTGTGCATGCCAAAAATGTCATCAGTGTATCTAAGAAACCAAAAAAAAAATCAACAGTCTTTGTTCTTGGTGAATCCAGCAATGAGGTTAGGACAGGACGGTTTCAGCTTGTCTAACTGCTTTTAAATATGTTAGAAATGATCGTTAGAAATCACGTCAGTTAATGTACAGTATATGCTATGCCTTCTTGTCGTCGTTGTTGTTGTTCGTCTTCTAACCCATATTAACACCTCATACCTGACAGTAACACTTGTCTGCTTGTCTTAAGAAAATATATATTTTTAAAAGTTTTAAAATAAAATATAGGTTGTAAAGTTTTAAAATAAAGCTTTTAATAAATTTTTATGTTTAACTATAGATGTCCATAAAATTTTTTATTTTATTTTATTATTATTTTATTATTATTATTATTATTATTATTATTATTATTACAAATACAGATATACACACATATGTACTGTATATGATATATATTTTTTAGATTATTATCTATATAAATAAAAGAATGTACAGAAATGTCTGAACATTTGCTCTTGTAATGATATCTTTTGTCTTGGGAGCGAGCGTTCTGTCTGTATGTCTGGCTAAAGTTCAAGCAGAAATCTAAATACTGCAAACATTTCATTAAGTTTTGTCCAGCCAGTTGTGTATGATGCTGTGAAACCTTCTGCAGTACTTGGATCTCTGCCTGAAGTTTAATCTGCACCATCAGTGAAATCTAAATGTGGAGTAAAAGTGATGTTATGAACAGTTATGTGTGGGATTTAATAATCTACTGTAAAATAATCTACTAATGCGCTACTGTCTCAATGTAAACACACACCTGCACCAATAGATATTAATGAGAAAAGATAAAGTGAATATTTTGACTGGGATTAGTTCAGATTTTCACTTTGGCTGAAATAACAAGTGGTAGAAGTGGATTTTAGTTTTTAGGCAAAACTTATACTTTTACTGGCAGTTGGACTTTTACCAGTTTTACTGTTATTCCATATTATTCACTTATTTACATTAAGTACAATGACTTGTTTCTTTTATTGTTTATTGATGTTTTTTACTAGTTAAAATTAACCAGGTTAAATCGAGTAAAGCTTTTATTCATATTAATATGAATTCCTGTTATTTAATTGAAGTTAGTCATAAAAGTGTTCAACTAATCCCAAATAGTCACGCCTACCTCCTCGGTGATTGGCTGCCCGGCGCCCCTGTTAAGGAGACGCGGGTTCTGATTGGCTCGTTCATGTGTCACTCAAGGTGCACGCACTCTGTCTGCGCGTGTGTGAGTGAGCGCGTGAGGCGGGGAGGGCGTAGGTGAGCGTGAGTGGGAGCGCGCGCGCGGTCCGGTCAGTGTGCTCGTAACTTTTCCACACTCGCGCGCTACTTCTTCTCTTCTCTCCTCACTACCCTCTCGCGTGCCGCGCGGCGTGACGGACGTGCTCAGCTCTCGGGAGCGCGCTTATGATGGAGCACCGCGTCCCGCTGTCCGCGTGCTCACCGTGAAGCCTCACCGGAGTCATGTGGAGCGGCACGCGCGCTTCCCTGCACTCGGTTTGCCTCATTCTGACGTTCTGGTTTGAGGTGAGAGAGAGAGAGAGAGAGAGACCGTTAGGACCGTTGTGACCGTTATTTCTGATCGCGTGCGGTGCGTTTGAAAATTTAAATTCGAAATAAGGGATTCTAACGGAATTTTGGTGCTCGTTCTGATGTAAAGCTTAATTACTCATTAAGTCTCATGAATGATCTCACCTTAATGAGGAAATGTAAATGAAATCTTTTTCTTACGCTTTAACCTGTACTTGTTGATGGAAATAGAGATATTTATATGTTTACATAATAATAAAAACAACAACAACAACAATAATAATAATATTATTATTCTAAACCAGTCAGTCTGGGTTTTATTGGGACGCACTGATTTGATTTCACCGGACTGTACCGGTATCTGAGATTACAGTAAACAGTATCAGACAGTGATGTTCAGTTCACACAGCAGATTGAATATGTACATTTGTTTATCTCTTGACAAGGCTTTTATTTCTATACTTTTTGGGCAGGAAAGTCTCTCTGCAGTCTGAACACTAAAGCTCTAAAAGTCACCAGGAATCAGATTTTCTCTCCCTGAATCAGATCTGATCCAATCTGCTGTGTGGATAGGGTGTTTCTCTAAGAAACCGAATTTCGGTTTAAATCTGATCTCTGGATGCGTGACTTGTTAAATCTGATGTCACGCACGGTGTGATAGCTGATGCTGCTCCGTCCCTGAGCGTCCCCCTGATCACTGCGTCTCCCTTTAGGTGTGCTTGGCGTCCGGGTACGTGGAGCTGCGTGTGATCGGCGTGGAGAACAGGAACGGGGAGCTGGCGAACGGCGGGTGCTGCGGCGGAGAGAAGGGCGCGGGGCGGGGCCAGGAGTGCGGCGCTGCGGAGTGCAACACGTATTTCAAGGTGTGTCTGAAGGAGTACCAGGTGGAGGTCATGACCTCTGGCCCGTGCTCGTACGGAACCGCTAGCTCACCCGTCCTCGGAGGAAACTCGATTCGGCTCGATGGATTCAGTAATAACCGGAACAAAGGCACCAGCGTGGGGACTTTAATCATTCCGTTCCAGTTCGCCTGGCCGGTGAGTCTATCTGTCCGTCATCCATCTGCCTATATCTCTGTGGAAACTTATCAGTTTATTTATCTGTCTTTCTTTTCTTTTTTCAATGCATGAATGTAAATATGAGTTCTGTCACTATGCCCCTGAAAACACTGGAAAATCTCCAGATGTTGAAATATCATCAGGGAGGTCATCCTGTGTGAATTCTGACTCCGACAGTTCCTCAAACTCAGCTACATCACTAACGAGTCTGAACTAGACAGGAGCGTGGGAATGCTGGAATAATCCCGCTCGCTCACACACAGCGGCACAGCAGACTAGTTTTGGTTTCAGCCTGACTGCGATTTTCTGACGAGTTCTGTCGGTTCTCTTTCTGAAGTCTAAAACAAGCCTGAATAATACAGCATGTGTGTGTGTGTGTGTGTTTGTGTCCACTATCTGATCTACATATCTGTCGAATGACACGTGTCATGTAACGTGAACGCATCAGCACTCCAGATGTGGTGGTGAAGTCCTGGAGGACGCTGAATTGAATGCTAGGATCCTTTTTTTTTTTAAAATAGATTTCTGATTTTGAATCGTCTGTTTGCACGACGCGAAACGAGATGTAGCTTATGATCATCGTTCCTGTTGAAAACGTCGTTTCAGGTCGTAACAGGAATCGGTTCGACGTCGGGTAACATTTTGAGTCTGACAAATTCATGTGACGTCAAAGCTGAAAATGATGATGCGGTGTTTAATCTAATTTAATCTTATTTTAATTTAACTTACTAGCGATAATATCGCCGGTCGCTGTGAGGCGGAGCTGGCTAGTGTTTAAATGTGCTCCTGATTTAGCTTTAATAATGAAACTGTTACACAGTCACTCATTGCCATTAATGGACATTTTAATAGTTTAAAGAATATTGTTTTTTTGCACAGTGAATTGTGCGATTGGAAAAAGTCACGTCAGCAAGAAAATAGCAAATGTAGTCGTGTGCAAGGATTGATAAAAAAAGTGATGTAGTTGAACTTCTTGTGATCGATGTAGTAATTTATTTACAAAAGAAGCGTATTTCGATTTATTTTTAGATCACAGTCCTGCCTCTAGGACACACACACACACACACACACATACACACACAGAGGATTAGAAAACCCCCGATACATATCTGGATAGAAGCAGAGCAGATCAGCGCATGTAAACGCCGAGCCTCTCTCGCACGCGCTCTGTCTCACCTTGTTGTTGTTGTTGTTGTTCTGACACCAGAATCAACAGTTTTCAATTCGCTTCCCTTCACTCAGCGCCAGCTCAAGTGTCTCCCCAGTATTTCTCTGATACGGAAAGGTTTGCCCAGGACGCGGCGAAGATATCGAGACAGGGCTGGATCGTCTGTCTCATATACGGATGTGTTATTCTGATGTGCAGAAGAATTAAAAAAAGCTACAGATGGATTCCACGTTTTTTGGGAAAGAAACGGATCTGCAAAAAAAAAATAAAAAAAAATAATGGGGTTAACATGCAGTTACAATTTCCTCCAGCGGGTGGCGCACAAGCTTGTTACTGACAGAAAGCCTACAGAGAGAAAACACCGAAATGTTTAACAGAAAAGCTTCGATTCAGCTTCAGAATCAAAACACGTTTTGATTCGGTGCAAAAATAATTTTATATTGTAACGTCACCGTAGGTCAATAGTTACAACGTTACATACAGATGATTTGGGTCACGTGACTCACAGTTTGAATATTTCAAGTCGGTGATGCTTGCTTTGAAAGTTAGGTGTATTCAGGATCAGGTTACACACACGTGTCCTTTATTCCATCTGGACACCAGCTCTTGTCGTGTGTAAGGTCGTGTGTAAGGTCGTGTGTATTGTCGTGTGTATTGTCGTGTGTATTGTCGTGTGTATTGTCGTGTGTATTGTCGTGTGTATTGTCGTGTGTAAGGTCGTGTGTAAGGTCGTGTGTAAGGTCGTGTGGGGCCTGGAGACCGGGGTGTACATCCATCACGGGGTGCGAACCTGACATTCGAACCCCTAACGCCTAAATCTTTCTGATTGAGATGATTCAAATCACGTGCGTGGAGTTCACACCACTGATGCTGCACATTGTTCTTCCCTTGATGTAGAAGCGTTTGCCTTTAAAAGTAAAGGAAAATAATAAGGGATAGAAAATACAGACTGAAGAATGAAATGGTGGTAATTTTCATGTGAAGTGGAAAGCAATGAATGAAAACGAACGCAAGCGACGATTCAAAACTTAAGGAAGACATAAAAGATGTATAGAAGCTCTTTATGAATATAAATGTAATTTAGCAAAGATGATACTGACGTATAAATGTGCACTTTTCATTTAGTGAAAACGTGTGAAGGCAGAAGTATTGATGAAGGTGAACTTGTGCATCCTAGTGTTTGTTTGCGCCACTCAGCTGTGTTTCCTCCTCAGATGTTAAACGAGTCATGTGACTGAGTCAGTTTTTATATTAAAGACTTTAATTTCTAGTTTCCAGTTCTGATCATTCAGTTCGGTGGGATTCGCCGTGTTGTACAGGTTGTTTTAAGTGATTAAAGTGATTATAGATGTGTGGTTACTGTTTGAGGTGAAGATCAGAGCCGAACACGTCTTTTATTCATGAGGAGTTTGTGTACGGAGTAGGGAGGTGAGGAAGACGACAGGAAACATGAAGAAGGAATAATCACACACCAGCCATCTGGATGCCGAAGCGCTCGTGAGATCAGACTGATAATCCGTCTTTGACATGAACTGAAGAAGGATGTAAAGCAGAAGCTAAACAGTGATAATGTTGAATCTCAGTCAGACTCTGGAGATAAGAAAAGGTGTGTGTGTGTGTGTGTGAGAGAGAGAGAGAGAGAGAGAGAGTGAGAGCACGAGAGACGAGACCCAACATGTTCACACTGATGTATGGGAAAAAGGAGACCGAAAGAGAGAGAGCGACAGAGTGTGTGTGCGTGTGTGCGTGTGTGCGTGTGTGCGTGTGTGCGTGCGTGCGTGCGTGCGTGCGTGCGTGCGTGTGTGTGTGTGTGAGAGAGAGAGAGTGAGCGTGTGTGGGAGTGACCCGTGTGATCAATTTCGACATGCGACGTTGCCGAATATCCAGAACAGATCGAAAAAGATTAGAGAAATTCTTTGGCATGTGGTGTTTCACAGCTTAACTCAAAAAGACAACAAAACAAACAATCCCTGAGAAATCACACAGCAGAGATTTTATTTTATTTTATTTACACGGGTTTTATCATCGCCTAAATCTTTCATGAGTGTCATCACACTGTCGTATAAATGAGTAGACGACTCGCTGGTGAAGGGACCGAAAGATGTACGGTACACACATTATTAAAGGGTGCCAATACTTTTTTAAAAAAAGTACAGATTTTTGAGTTTGTGATCAGTGTAGAATTTGAGATATTATGAAAATAGATAGACATTATACTATAATACACACACACACGCACACTGCATGTCCAATCCAGTCTAGTCCAGTCCAATACAATTCAGTTCAGTCCACGCAAATCCAGTCTGATCCAACAGAATATATTCCAATCTAGTTTACAATTCAGTCCAATCTAATCGGACCCGGTCTAATCCAAACCAATTCAACCTCGTCTAATCCAGTCGAGTCAGTCCAATCTAATCTTATCTAGTCTAATCCAACCCAATCCAATCCACTCCGTTCTAATCCAATCCAGTCCAATCCAACGGAATCCATTTCACTCCAGTCTAATCCAGTCCAATTCACTTTAATCCAATCAGGATATAATGATGTCCATACATGCAGAGGGTGTGTGTGTAAGTGTGGTGTGTGTAAGTGTGGTGTGTGTAAGTGTGGTGTGTGTAAGTGTGGTGTGTGTAAGTGTGTGTGTGTAAGTGTGTGTAAGTGTGTGAGATCTATAAGCCAACCTCAGTGTTGATTGATTGATGTCTTTTTGAAATTGTGATTGTAAAACCATAGAGGTTGAAACTAATAAGAAGTCTGAAGAAGTAAGAAGAAACCGATTCCAGAACAGTGCTGGTTCTTCAGCCTGTCCACACACACACACACACACACACACGCACATACACGCACTACACAAACTACTTTTACCTCTGTGAGCAATAGGCATAACTGTGTAACTCCTGAGTGCTTAGTGACTTTAATGAGTGAATGTGTGTGAATTCACAGAAGTGTGTGTGTTGTCAGAGTGTAAATGAACTTGAGACACTGAGATGCTGTGGGAATTAAATCTGATTCATCTGGTGTAAAAAAATAAAAAATAAAAAAAATAAAGATCCAACATTATATAACTTTAGTATGATATTTCCACAACAGTTAATTTTATCATAATTAACGCAGGAATGAAGGAACAATGGAGTGCGAATAAAAATACAGCAGCGTTTCCTTTCTTTCTGTCATGTGATAAACTGAATCGCCCAAGTGCAGATATTGTTGATCAGAGACGGGGACAACAGGGAGCGCCCGATACGATACGATACGATACGGTGTACCAAAGCGAGCAAGACTTTTGATTCACTTCGAAGCAGTTTATTTTCCTTCAGGTTTTAAAAATGTAAAAAAAGTGTCTAATACACATTGAAGTGCAGCATAACTTAACTTCATAAACATCGTGTCAAGTTGAACGGGCTGATTTGCTTTTTTTCCCGCCAATCATCTGCTCCACTCTCCAGCCCAGGAGGTGGCGGTGTTGCACCAAGCCGCCCATAAACTCAAAAGAAGAAAGCAGAAGACAATCAGTTTTTATTTTATCGCAGACACTGTGGTGTATTTTTAAGGACTTTGGTGATTTTAGCGAATTTAACATTTGAAAGTTTAACGAACGGCTTCAAAAAAGTGTAAATCGACTCTGAACCGAGAACCGACTCATTAATTCAGTTAATCGTAATCAGCAAAAGATGGGTTAATTGCGTAATCCATTAAATCGCTTTCTTTTAAAGCATGATGATTATATTTTACGCTCCTGTTCAAGCGGACAAATCTTTTATTTTTCATCTCAGAAATTAAATTCTAAAAATCTTTTGTGTCTTTTCTGTCCGAACTCGGTTTACTGATCTCAGTTAATCAACACTGAACTGTAAATCTCTCAGCACGGTTTATCGGTTCATCATCATCAGACCTGAAGTGTGTTTCATCATCAGGTTAAAGCGGTTTAATGATTTGATCCTCTACAGACTAATGAGGCTTTTAATTGAGTTTGAGTTGCTTCTTTAAAAAAAAAAAGAAGAAGAAGAAAATCTTTGCTGTCAAATCAGACGAAAAATCGGAGAATGTTCGTGTTGACTGCAGGGCCAAAGTGTTAATGAAATACAGTACTATACTGTGATACTTTTAGGTCGCACACACACACAGACACGCACACACACACGACTACAACTGAAAAGGGAGAAACTTTCTTAAAATGGTCTCAGTTGTTTACACACACTAACACCTTCAAGTCAAAATGTCTTACACACTGAGAACACTTTCACAAGCACGAGTAAAATATCACAACGTGTGAGACGACGATGGAAAGCTGTTGTTGATAAATAATTTGTTTGTAAAGTATTTATGTGGCGTAACGCTGGGCATCGTTGGACTTTGTGGAAGTTTGGTTTTCATGTCTTTGTCTCTTTGCTCCATGAGAGGACGGTGAAGGCTCCTCTGATCAAGTGGAAAAAATTGAAGCATCATCTTCTGCAGCCCAGATGTTTTTGAGGGAGATGGCTTACGAGTTTACGTTGCCCATGAAACCTTCTTAGAAAGCACAAATGTCCTGACCAGCACGAATCGCGCGACGCTTTCCAGTCGAGAGCTAAAGAAGGATTCCTTGTAGCTGATGTTGATGTCACCTGTGAACGTGACCTCAGCCTCTCAGGAGTTTCACCAGATGTGATCGATGTGAGGTCTTGCAGGAGGACAAGCGAGAGGAGATCTACAGCTGAGCTGCCGAGGAGATCTCCTGTTATCAGCATGCATCCAAGTTAGACGTTCCTGTGGAGCTACTGTAACCTGGCGCCGTTGTTCATGTCTGGAACGACCCACAGATGTCTGACACGGTCACGTGGAGTTCAGTCTGAAAATCTTTAAACTTCACCAAAACCCGTTTTGCTGTTTTGTTGGTCGGATGAAACAAACGTCAGGGAGAGAACGAGAGCAGATAAAAGAGACAGCAGAGTAAGAACACCGCACTGCCTTGGGGAGGCTTTGTTTAAGGTGACATCAGCTTGTCCGGAAAGAACACGCACACACACACACACGCGCACACACACTACGAGTACATATTGAATCCATAAAGTAAAATAAATAAAAATAAAGTGAATAAAGTGGACAAGGATCCAGACGTACCTGCAACGTACCTTAATGAGGTCACAGGTGCTCACAGTTGGTGTTGCCGTGATTGACAGTTGAGGGTAAGCGAGAGAGAGAGAGAGAGAGAGAGAGAGAGAGAGTGTACCCGTCTCTACTAGAGATCATGCATTGGCACCTGATGTGAAAACCGTAAAAAAAACAAGGTCGTGTGATTTATTAGTTCCTTTTTTTATGATCCATATTCAGGCATCAGCGAGACGTTACTTTGATTGAGGGAGTGAACCTGCTTGTGCGAGTTCATGAGATAATGGCGGGTTTGTACGTTTCAGAAAATCCCCCCCCCCTGTTTAACTTTAGTTTAGCTGGAGGTGTTTCCTAATGCGATAAAACATCAAACACGTCAATGATGTTTTATCGCAGTAAATCAGCGTCTGTGACAGGTGTTTATCTGCAACGACATAATACAGAGGAACCAATCCAATCAGTTTCACTCAGTCTAATCCAGTCTCATTTAGTCTAAACCAACACATTCCAGTCTAACCCAGTTCAACCCAGTCAAATCTAGTCTACCTCAATCCATTCCACTCCAGTCTAACCCAAGCCAACCCAGTCTAGACCAGTTAAATCCAATCCAATCTGGTCTAATCCACCTGAATTTATTCTACTCCGGTCTATTCCAATCCAGATTCCAATTCAGTCTAATCCAATCCAGTCAAATTTAATCCAGTTTAATCCCGTCTAATCCAATGTAGTCTAATTCAATCAAGTCAACTCAATCTATTCCAATCCAGTTTAGTCCACCTGAAACCGTTATGCATTAGTTTCTTCTAATCCAATTGGAATTTAATTTTGCCTAATCTGATCAAGTCTAACCCAATTTACTCTGTTCTAATCCAAACCTGTCCAGTCTAACTCGGTCTCGTCTGAACAGGGCTGAGCTGGTGCGGTTTGATTTTGTTTTTGTTTGAAGTTTTTTTTTTTTGACCGCTGAAGATGTTGATTAGTTTTCTATAATCGCAGCTCTGACAATAGAGCGGCTGCAGATCACCGAGATTATATTAATGCGCTTGTTCTCACATCTCATGGTTACCATAGTAACAATATAAAACGTGCACAATGACGTGTCCTGTAGAGAGACATTTACGGAAGGAGTCTCCAGCGCCAGAAATCAGTCGAGCCGTTCGAGAACCCCCCCCCCCCCCCTCATTCCCTCTCCTCCCCTCCCCGACTTCCTGTTTCTAAAGAAAACGTGTCAGACGGCGGCGCGGCGCTCGACCCATCGCATCACTTCCTGCTTTCAGAGCCGATCCTGAACGTCCAGCATCTAACATGGCGGCTTCGGATACACCGCAGTGCTCGGCTCCACCGAGGAGAACTGAAGCTCGCTGTTATGATCTTGAGATCCTGACCTTTAACTCTCCTTCTCACACACACACACACACACACACACACACACACACACACACACACACAGTTTCTCAGTGATCATCTGGTTTATTACTGAGCTAATCAGTCACCATAGCGTGGGAAGCAGCTTATTCTCATATTCACACTGCTATGATTCACACACACACACACACACACACACACACACACTGAACTGTTTGCGTTTGGGTCTGCATGTGCCTGCATGTGTTTGTGTGTGTGTTTACTTGCTCGATATGGCTCAGTGAGAACCTTAATGTGGTCTCAGGACAACCTGTGTGTGCGTGTGTGTGTGCGTGTTTGAGAACTGCGTGTACTGACATCCCCCCCCCTCTCTCTCTTAACCCCCCCTAGCGAGCATACACACTGATCCTGGAGGCATGGGACAACAGCACCGCCACGTCTGATGGTAAGTCTCACACACACACACACACACACACACACCCTGGTGGTGTTTTATTCTTTTTACACTTCAGAACCATTTACTGAAGATAATTATCTCAAAGTCTACAGCTATAACATCTTTATTACCCTCTAATAAGCTGATACACTCAGACTCTTTTTTTTCCCCCTCAGGTTCATGAAAAGCTCTCGGAGTGTGTGTGTGTGAGTGTGTGTGTGTGTGTGTGTGTGTGTGTGTGTGTGTGTGTGTGCATTACCCCGCCGAGAGAGTCATCTCGTTAAGCTATTAATTACCATCGGCTCCCGTTATTTTCCACTGATGTCTGTGTGTGTGTGTGTGTGTGTGTGTGTGTGTGTGCACGTTTGTGTGCGTGACAGCACGGACAGCTGCTGTGCTACTGCATGCCATACACACACACGCAAGTCTACGAGTGTGTGTGTGTGTGTGTGCTCAAATAGTCGGCCCAAGGCTTTGACATGAGCTCGTTAGCTTATTAAATGGAGAAATGTGTGTGTACTTCATGAAGTGTGTGTGTGTGTGTGTGCGAGTCATACCTTGTATCCGTTTATAGCTACACAAAATAACGTGGAAGGTCCGCTGCAGCGCGCCGACACTGGAGACTCCTCCTGTCAAATGAACGTCTCATTGCAAAACATCAATAAACAAACACTGTAGTTTATTATTCTTCCTCTGTTGCTATAGAAACGATAACGTGTTCGTGTGTAAATCGAGCGCGTCAGTGTACGTGTGGCACTACGCTCAGAGCTGCTGTTACGGAAAACGACTCGACACCTCCCGCTATATTTAGCGCCCACGCCCTAACACACCTCGGCCGCTCTTCACTTTCGTTTGAGTCCCACACCCCCAGAGTGCCGTCTCACATTCCCGGGCTGGTTGTGAGCGCATCCCATCCAGAATTCAAAATTCTTACTCCGCGGTCACTCAACTCTCTGACATCACACGCCATAATGCCGCGTTGGCGACGATATGTAGCGCAGTACTGACGACTTCACTCATGAAGAACCACCGCGCACTTTCCACCATTTACTCAGGGAGAACCTACGACACCTCACCACCTGATGCACTGTCGCTCGAACCCCTGGCGATGAGTGTGTTTGGTCATGGATCGCATCAGCGACCTCGATCCCTCCGCTTCTGATTTCTCCTCGTGAACACTGGAGCCGTGTGATTTAAACCGGTCATGCAGCTAAATAAATTTTTTATCGATCAGTTTTATGAAGTGATTCATGGGATCAGTTTTATGACTCAGAATCGATTCACACTGCTGTAAATCATTTGGGTAAAATGACGAATGTTACACAGATTCCCTAAAAAATAATAGACCACGGCTTTGGCTGAAAACGCAAACATCCAAACGGGTCAGCTGCATTGTTTCAGAATATACATGAAGATGAAAATAGAGGTACAAAGCCTCCTATGGAGTCCTGTGATCTGCCAAGATCCATTGTGATCCACAACAGTCTGTTGCGATCCACTACAATTTCTATGATGTGCCATGATCCATTCTGATCTGTTACGATCTGCTAAGATTCAATAGGATCCACTATAATCTGCTGTAATGTGCTATAATGTGCTGCGATGCACAACAGTGATATACTGTGATCTACTACGATCTGCTAAGATTCAGTAGTATCCACTATGATCCACTACAATCTGCTGTAATGTGCTATAATGTGCTGCGATCCACTACAGTGATATACCGTGATCTACTACGATCTGCTAAGATTCCGTAGGATCCACTATGATCCACTACAATCTGCTGTAATGTGCTATAATGTGCTGCGATCCACTACAGTGATATACTGTGATCTACTACGATCTGCTGTAATGTGCTATAATGTGCAGCGATCCACTACAGTGATATACTGTGATCTACTACGATCTGCTAAGATTCCGTAGGATCCACTATGATCCACTACAATCTGCTGTAATGTGCTATAATGTGCTGCGATCCACTACAGTGATATACTGTGATCTACTACGATCTGCTGTAATGTGCTATAATGTGCAGCGATCCACTACAGTGATATACTGTGATCTACTACGATCTGCTAAGATTCAATAGGATCCACTATGATCCACTACAATCTGCTGTAATGTGCAATAATGTGCTGCGATCCACTACAGTGATATACTGTGATCTACTACGATCTGCTATGATAGACTAAAATATCGTACGATCCGCTACGATCCATTACACTCCGCTCCAGTCTACTATGATTTACTACGATCTGATACGATCCCCTGAGTCCCGTTTTGATCCGCTACAATCTGCTGTAGATGGATTTCACGCTGCTGCAGTGTTGATGTTTTTGTTTCTCCGTGGTCGATGACTCAATTTCCAACTTTTGAGCAAAATCCTTGTGATGGTTAGAGTCTTTTCCTGAGCCGTAATGAACTTCCTGACGATCCCCACGTCAAGACTGAGAACCGGCTCAGGATCAGGTTTGGGAATTTGGGAACTGGCTGCGGCCATCTTTTCGTTGTGTGTGCTTGGTTGGGGGGCGCGGTGGGGCTTGAGAGAAGGACCAAGTACTTTCAAGCCCTGAATCTCACCGACTCACCAACACACACACACACACACACACACACACACACACACACACACACACACACACACACACACACAGTCTTCAGAAATCCACATGCCCCCCCCCCCCCCCCCCTCACTCTCCCCAGTAACAGGCTGTAATTGTCTCCTTCACTTCAGACAGCTGGAACGATTGGTCTGTATTTTTATAACTAATTGCTGGAAAACGAATTAGGAGACGAGTGTAGAGTTTTTTTCTTTCTTTTTTTTTCTTAAGTGCAGATAGCGAGCGAGAAAAGGAAGGCGAAGAGGCGATGAGACGTTTGATGGGAAACAGCACACTAACTCCTTTTTTTAGGCCGAAATTAGGACAGTGTGCCAAAGAGTTTTGTTCTATTTCTTAAATCCTGTGACCATGTAGGGAAAAAGTGAGAGTGTGTGTGTGTGAGAGAGAGAGTAAATCTGGACCTGACATTAGAGCCAGTGCACATGTGTTACAGGTGTGTGTGTGTGTGTGTGTGTGTGAGGTGTGTAATGAATACACACATGTGTACACAGAGGATAGAATGAACTCTACAATCATACTGTATCGTTAAAACCCACAGTGATTGATCTCTGATCGCTTCAGTCTGAGGAGTTTTCCCTACAGGTATCTCACTCCAACTCGCAGCTCAGACACGTTTTTATTTCCGTTAACAATTTCCTCTTGTTTTAGTTTTCAGCTCTTGAGGAAAATTAAAATGTATTTATTTATTTTTTTTTTTTTCAGTTGAAGTTGCTGACGAAACTTTGTCAGTAAACCTGTTCACCTTCGTTCTTTGGTTGGGGGGGACGACCCGATCCGGAGCGACAGAAAACAGGAAGCGTCCATGGAAGTTTTATTAAACGCGCAACTGGAAATGTTACAAAGGTCACGGCGTCTTGGATCGAAAAGAGAGAGAGAGAGAGAGAGAGAGCGCGCTTTCCCCCGCTCGCCCTTCCGCATCAATCTCGCCGTATTATTTCCTCCCTGGCTCCCCGACAGTCTGAGGCTTGCGAGACTCCTGCTTCCTGAGAGATAGAGGCAGAAAGAGAGAGTTTCTGAGGTTTTGAGAAAAGCAGGAAAGGGCACGGGCCGTCTCCGTTATCGAGCGCTCGCAGCCTGGTGCGTGTTTTATGTTTTCTATTTTCCGCCGTTTCTCCGAGTCGCCCTGCGCGCTTGCTCCCGCTCTCTCTCTCTCTCTCTCTCTCTCTCTCGTGAAGGGAAGCTGTAAACACTCAGGAGCCGTCGGAGAATTCCTCCACTTCCTAGAGAGCCGTGTTGTTGTGGAAGGGTGTATCGCTGGCCGGCGTCCAGTCATACAAATATTCCTAACAACACGAGCAGGACGGGATTAATAGAGGATTTACACAGCAGCCTCTCAGGGGGAGTGTACGCCGCATACCACACGCCCTCCAGTCCTAGTGCACTCGTTTAACACCCGCGATAACAACCGCTAGGTAAGGAACACACGCCGTTCCATGCCGCTGTAGGAAAACAATCCAAGCCGGGGGTTGTATAAAGAGAGAGAGAGAGAGAGAGAGATGTTTTATTTACCCTTAAAACACAGCAATTTGCTAACAATTGCATGTTATTATTTATTAAAGAATGACGAGGGGGCGAATACAAATGCACGCGGCGCTTTTCAGATTTTCATTTGTAAAAGTTTTTTAAAACAATTGATCATTTTCCTTCCACTTCACGATTCTGGGCCACTTTGTGTCGGCGTGTCGCATAAAATCCCAATAAAATCCATTTTACGTCTGAGAAAATGTGGAAAAGTTCAAGGGGTGTGAAAACTTTTGCAAGGCTCTGTAAATAATTTAATAAATGGAAAAAACCTGAGTGGATTCTGTGTGTGTGTGTGTGTGTGTGTGTGTTGGCGCAGATGACGAGCGGCTGATCGAGCGCAGTGTGTATCGCGGAGAGATGAACCCCGGCGATGAGCGTCAGCTGATCCAGCACCTCGGACTCACCGCCAGTTTCCGGTACAGCGTGTGCGTGCGCTGCGACCGCCATTACTACGGCAACAAGTGCAACAAACTGTGCCGACCGCGCGACGATGCTTTCGGCCACTTCGAGTGCGATCACCATGGTAACCTGCAGTGTTTGGAGGGCTGGACCGGACCCGAGTGCAAGAAAGGTGCGTGTGTGTGTTTATAGGTTGCTCTTTCTAAGATTTAGTAGATTATTCCGCCGTGGGAGGGAGGAGCACGCGTACCTGTCTCTGCCTGACCTGGGGGCGGGGCTTTTATGGATGGATGGAGGAGGTGGGTGTAGAGCTGCACGTTCTGCACGTCACCTAGAACTTTTGGAGCGATGGACACGATACCAGACGCAGGGTTTTAATCTTTATTTATTTTTCTGCGATTTTATTTTGTCATTGTCTTTTGTCAGTTGTCCAATTCCTCCCCGTCACTAGGGGGCTCCACATTAAGGCTACTACTACCACTTAGCCGGGAGGGCGAAGACTATCACGTGTTTCCTCCGAACCACGTGACGCCAGCCGGCCGCATCTTTTCGAACTGCACCGTTGGGGGCGGAGTCACACACTCGGAGGACAGCGCTATCCGCTGCTTCCGCTCGCGTGAGCTCACAGACGCCCCTGATCGGCTGTAGAGCGGCGATTAATGTGGGAGCATTAAGTACCTCTCATCCCTCCCCTCTGAGAGAGCTCGGCCAATCAGCTCTCTCAGAAGGGTTACAGCATCACCCGGGAATCGAACCTTTTGAATTATTTTCACTGGATGTTTTGTTGTGGCGTTTTTTTTTTCTATATTTGTTTATTTCTTTATGTGATTCCTCAGTTATTTTTGTACAAAAATAGTCATCCATATACATTATACACCAGACACCCATGCCTGGTCCCGCCGTCTCTTGAGGAAGACATACTGGCTCTTAGGTGGGGTTGGGTATCGTTTGGGTTTTTTACAGTACTGGTGCCAAATCGAAACTTGTAAAACGGTACCGGTGTCCAAACAAACAGCGCCTGAACTGATATAAAAATATAGAGCTACAAAAAAATGGGAGGGAGTAACATTGAAAAAAAAAGTATTTAAAATAAATAGTATATTAAAAGTTTAAAATATACATATAAATATAAGTAAATGACAACAAATTTACATACTACATAAGTACAATATTTTAACACCAATTACAGTAAAGTAGCTGCTATTCTAGCACTTCCTGATTAGATATTGGCACAGGGTTTCGGTACCCAACCCTCCTCCCAGGTTGTGGAATGAACTTCCTCTAGATGTCCGTACAGTCGCATCACCAGCAATCTTTGAGTGACACCTGAACACCTGCCTGTGGTGATTAGTAACCTAGTAACCAGTGAGGGAAACATCAAAGCAAACGTTTCTCAAGTCACTCTGGATAAGAGATTTCCAGGCGCCTAAATGCTAATGACAGAAGACGCTCCTGTGCGATGTTGTGTCGTGTCCCTCGTGCTGCCAAAACTGCTTCGCCTCACCGAGTCCCGTACGTTTCAAGGCGGGACCTCCACGGATCGGACTTGTCCGCCCAGCACATCTCGCAGATGAGATTAGATTGAGATCTTTGAGGAATTGAGGAATTTCAACACCTGTGAAGTCTTTGTCGTGTTGCTCAAACCGCTCTTGAACAGTGTGTGTGGTGTGTGAGGGGCATTAACCTTCTAACCTTTCCATATACAGTATGTGATGGAAAAGAAAACGTGATTCATCAGACCAGGCCTCCGTCCTCCATCCTCCTGATGTCCGGGATGGGACGCGGGTCAACACGGGCACCCTGACTGCACCGAAGCTCCGCAGCCTCACGCGCAAAACAAACCGCCACGCCCTGTGTGTGTTCTGACTCCTTTCCATCAGAACCACTGCAATGTGATCTACAGCAGCTCTTCTATTGGATCGGACAGCCCGCACCAGTCTGACCCATTGGTCCAGACATCAGACGCTGCAGGAGTCGCTCAGACCTTTACACTTGCGCGTCCTTCACACTAACAGCACATCAGCTTTGAGAACGATGTCATGAGAAACGTAAATGTTATTCACCTGTCGGTTCAGTGGTTTTAATGTTATGGCTGATTGGTGTTTGCTTATATATATATATAATATATATTTATATATATATATGTATATGTGTGTGTGTGTTTGCCTACAGTGGCATGTTTTATGTGTCATGGAATATGACATGGAAATGTATACACATGCATATGTGTAAATACTGCTGAAAACTAAACACTGTGTGTGTGTGTGTGTGTGTGTGTGTGTGTGCGCGCGTGATAGCGATCTGTAAGCAGGGATGCAGTGAGCTGCATGGAAGCTGCGCCGCCCCGGGTCAGTGCACGTAAGTCTGCTTATCTCATCACTTTGTTCTCTGTATACACAACTCTCTCTCTCTCACACACACACACACACACACACACACACACACACACACACACACACACACATACCACACACACTCGCTCATCACAGCCATCTTATACACACACACACACACACACACCAGACAGTAAAATTTCTACAGCGAACGCCGGGTTAAAGTGGGTGGCGCCGGTCTCGAGGTGATGTCATCGGCGTGCATGATGATGTCACTGTAGCTGCTCACGGGTTTTATCTAGTATATTTTTTCACCAGCTTCAGCACCTTCAGGGAGTGTTTGAGCCTGACATTAAATAGTCCACGGGGTGTTTGTGTGTGTGTCAGGGCTGGAACGTCACATCACCGTAATCAGTTACGCGTCTGCGTCGTGTGAGCCGATGCATCACAGTGTTTGTTTTCTTCCTAATTAAATGAAAATGAAATTCTGCAGCCCTGAAAGCTCAGAGCATTATACACGTTATTGTTTTGCTGTTTTAAAAAAATCTTTTATAAAACTATAGGCAATATATATATATAGGCAATATGCTGAACTGAATTTTATTTTTTTTAAAAATAAAATAAATAAAAAATGGTCACACAGGCAAAGAAACAGCACAGATACGGAGTTTTTTTTAATTGTTGTTTTTGTTTTTTTTATATATATAATGCTCATTTTGCTAGTTCTACAGCTTTGCGCGGTCATTCCCGTATTCCCGTAGCGGTTGCATTCACCCTTTATTAAAGTGGTGATAAACTTTTGCTCTGCTCGACATTTTCTTTTTATCGTCATCGACCTGTGCTGTGTTGGAGGTAATATATGGCAAAAATATTTTTATTTATTTATTTTTTTAAATGTTTTTAAACTCTAACAAAAGTAAGCGTAATTATCGCTAAGCATAAAGTGTGTGTGTGTATTGCGCGTGTGTTGTGTGTGATTTTGTCTCTGAGATCGCTGAGCTGTGTGTGTTGTGTCGATGGTGATCCATCTGAAGTTTCACTGCGGAACGTCTGAGCGGCGAGCGTGTCTGTCAGACGCCACAGTCTGTGCGTGTCAGTAGTAAGTGTGTGTGTGTGTGTGTGTGTGTGTGTGTGTGTGTGCGCGCTGTATAGCGGCTTTAAATAGTTCTGAATGAAATGTGGAGACAGCTGGAACAAGGCTGCCACCAACACCGAAATAACACCACATCACTCTAAACCAACTGATTAGCTAACCTCTCACTCTGCGCCAGGGTGTGTCTGTGTGTGTGTGTGTGTGTGAGAGAGAGCGAGCGAGAAAGACTTATTCGAGGGATGGAAATAAAATAAAACACTTGGTGTCGTGCTGCTGTAGGAGAATAATCAGCACCATGTCGCTGTGATGTCACCACAGCTCTGTGCAGAAGATCACGTCTCTTAAAGACCGTAACGTCACGTTCTTCAGTATGAATGTCGTATTGCGAAACGCGTTTTCCCACAGGAAATAATGTCAATGCAGGTAATCCGTTCCAGCCACCCGACAATATCACCAATATTACCAATTTCCATTTAAAAACAATCCAAATATTTAGTAAAATAAGAAATAAATGGACATTAAACCTCACTTAACACGAACAGGCTTTGAGCGGCTCCAAGGTTTGGTTTCTCCTAACGGCGACGTTACCCAATCCATGTTTCCGTGATCACATGATCGCAAATCTCACATGTCGTCATTAATAATGAATAATTATGCAGTTTTGTATCTGTATTACTCAATGCTGAGTTTATTTATTGTTTATGTTTTCCTTGGTATGACATCACCAGTCCCTTGTGTGTGTGTCTGTGTGTAGGTGTAGTTTCGGCTGGCAGGGTCCCCTGTGTGACGAGTGTGTGCCGCACCCAGGCTGCGTCCACGGCACGTGTGTGAAGAAGTGGGAGTGTATCTGTGAGAAGAACTGGGGCGGCCTGATGTGCGACAAAGGTGATCAGTGACGCGCCGCACTCTCGCCTCCTGCACCCTACCTGCCCTGAACATTAAGCATCAATAGATAAACCTTTTAAACTCGTAAATGTCCCTCTAAAGCTCGACTCCCAGCAGCTGCTCGCGTCACCCTGGCAAATCTACACCTCATCGACACTGCGAGCGCCAACACTCGTCATATAAACGGTCCGGAAGCCGAGGCGCCGCCCAGAGAGATGCTAAACACATGACCTAGCTATGTAGCGTTAGCTAGCATGTAACCGTCCAGATTTGATGAGTTGATTGAAGACGTTCGAAGACATTATAAGTCTCGGAAGGTCCCCGAAAGTCTTCATAGGTCGTCTTCTATAATCAACAAGTCTTTTATAGTCCTCGCTTTCAAACAGGAAGTCTTCGTAAGTGTTCGGTTTCGCTCAGTAAGTCTTCGTAAGTCTTCAGACGTCTTTGTCTTCGAGCACCAAGTCTCAGAAGTCTCCATACGCCATGTTTAATGAAGTCCTCTGAAAAGGTTTCTACAGACACGTCAACATCGTGACCTTTTCAGACGGACCTGAGGAACCCGTGTCAGAGACTCCCTACAGAACTGTGTCTCTATAGAAACGTTTGTTTTTCTATTCACACAGAACTCGAGTTCTAAAGTTCTAAAAGGACTTCTAGTCATTTCCAGCAGAAATTCTAAAGCCTTTGATCTTTGAAAAAAAACAAAATAAAAAAAAAAACAATGAATTCTGATTTTTTGGTTTCTGGTTTTTGATCATTTCGTATTTCTTGTGCTCTCTGACACACACTCTGGACCAGACCTGAACTACTGCGGGACGCACCGGCCGTGCGTGAACGGAGGGACGTGTTTAAACCCCGAGCCGGACAAGTACCAATGCGTCTGTCACACCGGCTACTCGGGCAAGAACTGCGAGATCGGTGAGGAGCCGGACGCCATCGCTACACCCCGCTGACGTGTTAACTAGCATGTTAACTAGCGTGTGTTTGTGTGTGTGCGTGTTTTATTGTCCAGTGGAACACGCGTGCATGTCTAACCCATGCGCCAACGGCGGGACGTGCCACGAGGTGCTGTTGGGATTCGAATGCCACTGTCCCTCGGGGTGGTCAGGGACGACCTGCGCCAAAGGTCAGAGGTCACCTATTACACACACCTGTTAGATTGGTAGTCTGTCTGTCAGTGGAGCAGGGCAGCAAGAAAATTGCACACACACACACACACACACACGACTGTAGACTGTTAAGAGTAACATAGTGTTAAGAGGTGAGATCAATTAACTTCAGCATCAATAAACAGGAATCATTGACCATATATGGAGAAATCTATGGCACAGAATGAGGAGGTCTGATTGTTGCATCAATGTCTTCAGTGTTATAACGTGTGTGTGTGTGTGTGTGTGTTACAGACAAAGATGAGTGTATGTCCAGTCCCTGTGGACACGGAGGAACCTGCATCGATCAGGACAATGGCTTCAAGTGTCTGTGTCCACCACAGTGGACAGGAAAAACCTGCCTAATAGGTAGAGCTGAGAGAGAGAGAGAGAGTGTGTGTGTGTGTGTGTGTGTGTGTGTGTGTGTGTGTGTGTGTGTGTGTTGGATGCTGTGGGTTGTACCATCCTTGCACCATGTATACAGTAAGAAAGCATGTAAAGAAACTGCATGGTTCGTCTAAACAAACGAATGCTGTGTTTCATGCCAGCCGACAGAGTGTGTGTGTATGTGTGTGTGTGTGTGTGTGTGTGTGTGTGTGTAAGTGTGTGTAGTTTTCGACATCTGAGGATCGCAGACTGCCTGTCTGTTACAGAAAGCTGTAAGTTATCAGTAACACGAGTGAATCTAAATATAACCCCGGCCTCGGTGGTGGCTAAATTTACTCTCACATGGGTATATTTGGTGCAGAGAGAGAGAGAGAGACGGAGAGAGAGAGAGAGACAGAGAGACAGAAGGACAGACGGAGGGAGAGAATGAAGGACAGCAGGGGGTGTGAGGTATTTACTCCAGGGTCGGGTTTAAGCCCATTGAAGCTTCTTTACCTGTATACTGTACAAGTCAGTCACCATGCTAGTTTTATTTGTGCTGCAATCCCATATCGTGTGTGTGTGTGTGTGTGTGTGTGTGAATATGTGTGTGTGCATGATGATAATTGACAGCATTTGTACTATGCAACAGATTCAAAAGACCTAAATCAGGATCGAAGCAACAGGGGCAAATCTGGTACCTGATGTGTGTCACCCCGACCGCCGGTGGGGTTTCATCGATTGTCTCTGTCTCTGTCTGTCTCTGTCTTTCACAGACGTGAATGAGTGTGTGAAGAGGCCTTGTGCAAACTCTTTCTCGTGTAAAAATCTGATTGGCGGATATCACTGTGCCTGCCATCCAGGGTGGGCGGGACCAAACTGTGACATCAGTCAGTATCTCAGCCTCAGTACTGTATATTCCCTTCATCATCACTTTCCCTTCTGTCTCCTTCTGGATTTCCGCTTATTTCACATCGCTGTATTTTCCTCCTTCTTCATCTTTTTTGATGACAATAACATCAAGCAGATGTTGATATCGAGATCAATATCAAGCAGACAGGAGACCGGGAGAGAGGTGCGAGTTAGGAGCAGATCACAAACCCTCTCTCTCTCTCTCTCTCTCTCTCTCTGTAGCCCTGAAACCAGGTTTAGCATCTTTGATTTCTGCACGTCTCCCCACTCGCTTGTTCGGCTGATCGCGCATGTTCACGCTTGCTTTTTGTCGTGCAGTGAAAGTTCAGGTGTTAAAAAGTGCACCTGAACCTGGAAAAAGAAGGAATGCACTAACTGTACATTTCTCTATCTGTGTGTGTGTGTGTGTGTGTGTGTGTGTGTGTGTGTGTGTGTGTGTGTGTGTGTGAGGGTGTGTCCCAATCGTTGGAGTCGCACTGATTCTAACTGCACGCGAGAGAATGCACTCAAAGTACAGTGCAAAGTGGGAACACACACACACACATATACACACACACACACACACACACACACACACACACACACACACACGGTCTGAAACATGCACAAAGGCTCTACAGTCCATTTAAACGGATAAATGTACAGTAGATGATGTGATATAATATATAGAGATGGGAATCTCCAGCGATCACCCAATACGATATCGCGATACCAAGGTGCAGATTTATTTTGTATTGCGATTCTGTAAATATCACTATATTATAAACATCTGCATGTTATATACGCTGTATAAACACGAGGGTGAGGCAAAAATGATCCGGTTATATTAAACCTTCTGCAGTGTGTCTTCTGTTGGCTGCACCAGTGGACGCCTCGCTTGCAGCGATTCATGACTGGAGCGAAACTGTAAGGAAGGTGAAAGTTTCTTAAAGAGAATCATTACTGGTGACGAGACACGGATTCATCACTACGAGCCTGAGAGCAAACGGCAGAGTACGGACCGGAAACATCCTCACTTACCGACCGAGAAAAAGGTCAAAAGTTCAAAAGTCGACCATCAGCTTACACTTTTCTGGGATTCTCAAGGGCCAAAAGTATTGGAACACTATCAGGAACAAGGTTCGACAATCCACAGAGCTCGCTACAGTGAGACGCTTATTGAAGAGCTGAAGCCTAAACTTCAGATTAAACACAGAGGACCGATATACCCGAGGACGCCGTCATCTCGTGGGACGATGGACATATGTCGTCACACAGCTGCTCACACTGTGGACACTCTGAGGTGTTAAAGCGTCCTCACTGTAGTCCTGATACCATCCCATTAGACTTTCACCTGTTTGTCCCCCGAAAGTAGAACTACGAGGACGAAGACACGGCGGTGCCTTCGTGTATCGTAGCTCAGACTGAAACATTTGAATGTTGACGGCTTGTTGACAGATGGATCTAAAAGCAAGAAGAAGGTTAATGTCAAAAAATACTGTATTTGTGACATATGGAGTGCGGATAATTTTTAAATCACCCTTGTGTGTGTGTGTGTGTGTGTGTGTGTGTGTGTGTGTGTGTGTGTGTATATATCAATTAAATCTCTAAACAAACTTAGCAATTAATTCACAGGATAAGTCTCAGCTGTGCTGCCTAGTGTTTGAACAGTTTAGAGTGCGCCACCTGTAGGATTATAGAGTAACGACAACATAAATGAATCACCACATATAACCGATTTCCCCATCACTAATACTGTACAATATACAAATTAAAATGAAAAAGTTTCTGCTTGATAATTTTCCTTACCAAAATATATATAAAATAAATAAATAAATAAATAAATAGTCTGTTTTATTAAATGTGAAATAATTTTATTTATTTATTTGTTTTAAAAACATTTTGTATTACAGTCAAACAAGAATAAAATCATCAAACAATTTGTTTTTAAAAGTTGAATATATTTGATCATAAAACTATGAAAAAAAAGTGGGCGGGGCCATTTGTGGGCGGATTAAAGGAAGAAAAACATTGAAATCGTGAACGGTGCGATGAGGTGTGATTTATCACATCAAGGTCACGCGAGGTCACTCAGCTCAGGATGATCGCCCCCCCCCCCCCCCCCCCTTAAGCACCACCTCCCAAAGTTTAACCACTAACACTATACGAAGAAGAGATGGTATAAAGATTTGCGCAGACGCCGACCACGCCTTTGCTTATCGCCTGTCCAGGACGTGTGGGAGTGACGTCTCATCACGTCTGAATTCTTCTAGAAGTTTAATTTCTGTCTCCGTCTTCCTGCAGACGTTCGCTCGTGTTACGGTCAGTGTCAGAACGGCGGCACGTGCACGGTGAGTCCCGAAAACGTCCTCAGCAAAGAGTCAAAAACAGAACACAGAGCGTTCAGAGGCTCAATCTGTGTGTGTGTGTGTGTGCGTGTGTGCGTGTGTGTGTGTGTAGGATGGGCGTCACGGCTATGTGTGCCAGTGCCAGCCGGGGTTTGTGGGTAAACACTGTGAGGTGCAGCAGAGTGTGTGCGCGAGCTCGCCGTGTCAGAATGGCGGTCAGTGTCACGTCACACACACCGGCTACGAGTGCGAGTGTGTGAGCGGATACACAGGAACACACTGCCAGGTGAGGGACACACACACACACATTCTCTCTCTCGTCTCATCACACTCTCTTCTTTTCTTCCTTTTTTCTCTCCTCCTGTTTTTCCTCTTCATCACTTCTCTCTTCATCTCTCCTTTTTCTCTCTTTGATCTGTTTCTCCTCTGTTCATCTGTTCATCACCTCTTTTCCTCCTCTCTGTCGCTCTACAGTTCATCTCTTTTTTCTTTTCTTTCTTTTTCTTCCTCTATCCCACAACCTCCGTAACACTTTTTCTCCCTCACTCCCTCTTTTATCCTCCTTCGTCTTTTTCTCCCTTTTTCTCATCCTCTCCCTCTTCCTCTTTTTTTTCTTCGCTTCTTCATTCTCTCACTCTCTCACTTTCACTTTATATCTTTATATTCTTCTTTACTTTCCCTCACTTCTTCACTTCCTCTCTATTCTCCACTACTCTTTCTCTCATAACTCTTTCTCCAGTTTTACTCCTCCTGCTTTCTCTCTCACTCACTCACTCGCTCAATTTCTCCGTCTTTTTCTTTCATTCTCCTCTTTCCCTTTTTCATTTTTCTTAATCCCTCTCTTTGCTCTCTTTTTATTCCCCCTGTTTTCTCTTTATCTCACCACCTCTTTCTTCTACTCTCTCATTTTCTCCATCTATCCCTCTTTTACATTCTTTCACTCTATTTATCGATTTTCTCTTCCTTTTTTCCTTCTTTTCTTTCTCTCTCCAACTAACTCTCCTCCTTCGCCACTGTTTCCGTTTCGGTAGTTTTCTTTTTTTCTCACACTTTTCCTCTTTAACTCGCTCCGTCTATTCACTGCACCTTTCTTCTTTTCTGTTTCACTCTCCTCCTCTCTTTCACTTTCTCTCACTCTCCATGTTTCTTGTCCTGATCCCTCTCTTTTCTCCTTTCGTTCTCCCTGGTCTGTATTTCGTATTTTCCACACTCTCTCTCTCTCTCTCTCTCTCTCTCTTTCACTCCTTCCATCTTTCACATTCTCTCACTCTTTTTTCCTTCTTTTCCTCACTCCTCGTCTCTCACTCTCTCCTCCTCCTCACCTCCTCTTTCACTCTCTTTCTTTCATTATTTTAATCAGTCTTCTTCTTTTGGTAAATCTCCGTCAGTTCTTCCTTTTCCTCCCTGTTGGTGTGTCCGCGCGGGTGCAGGTGCAGGAGGACCCGTGCGTTCCCAGCCCGTGTGTGAATAAGGCTCAGTGCCACGCCCTGCGCTCGGCGTTCTACTGCGAGTGCGCTGACGGTTACGAGGGCAGAACCTGCGCGGAGCTGACGGACCACTGCAAGACCGGCTCGTGCCAAGGTGAGACCTCGTGCCACGCCCACCTGACCTGGACCAGAGTCACACCGCTTACATGCCGGAGCTCTGGAGTCTCCAGTGTCGGCGCTTTATAACAGGCAGACATAAATCTATAACTTCTGATTAACTTCTTATTGATATTTCTTTGTCAGGTGACAAGCAGGCGATTTATTTTTTCTCTTACGAGTTCATTAATTAAGCGTGAATAATTTATCATTAATTACTAACTAGGTCAAACCTTCAAGATCAGATAAACAGATAAACAAGTACAAAATGGTCATTTATGTTTAAAAAAAAAAAAGAATCCGTGTTTATTCTCCGCCGTGTTTCCATCCTAGTGATTGACAGCTGCACCATCTCCGTGACGAACCGCTCCACCCAGGAAGGGGCGTGGCACATTTCATCCAACGTCTGCGGGCCACACGGTCGCTGCATCAGCCAATCGGGAGGCAACTTCACCTGCGCCTGTGTGCCGGGGTTCACCGGGGCGTACTGCCACGAGAGTGAGTCTCACACACACACACACACACACACACACACACACACACACACACACACACACGCTGTGTGTCCTAGGAACATGAAGGTGGTCTGGGTGTTACTGTGCATTACGGTGTGTAAGTGTGTGTTCGTGTTGTGTCGATACTGGGTTAGTGTGTGTTACTGTGTGCAGTGTAGATGATGTCTAGATGTTGTTAGTGTGTGTTAGTGTGTGTGTGTTGTGCTGTGTCTCTGTGCAGATGTTAACGGCTGCGTTAACTGCGCTATTGTGTGAAAGATGAAGTTGTGTAGATGTTGGTGTTTGTTAGTGTGTTAGTGTTGTGTAGATGTTGTGTAAGTGTGTGTGTTAGTGTGCAGCTGTTGTGTTAGTGTGCAGATATTGCGTTTAGTGTGTGGGTGTGTGTTGTGCAGTTGCTAGTATAGATGTGTTTAGTGTGTGTATGTGTAGATGTTGTGTGTAGTGTGTGTATGTGTAGATGTTGTGTGTATGTGTAGACGTTGTGTTTAGTGTGTGTATGTGTAGACGTTGTGTGTAGTGTGTGTATGTGTAGACGTTGTGTGTAGTGTGTGTATGTGTAGACGTTGTGTGTAGTGTGTGTATGTGTAGACGTTGTGTGTAGTGTGTGTATGTGTAGACGTTGTGTGTAGTGTGTGTATGTGTAGACGTTGTGTGTAGTGTGTGTATGTGTAGACGTTGTGTGTAGTGTGTGTATGTGTAGACGTTGTGTGTAGTGTGTGTATGTGTAGACGTTGTGTGTAGTGTGTGTATGTGTAGACGTTGTGTGTAGTGTGTGTATGTGTAGACGTTGTGTGTAGTGTGTGTATGTGTAGACGTTGTGTGTAGTGTGTGTATGTGTAGACGTTGTGTGTAGTGTGTGTATGTGTAGACGTTGTGTGTAGTGTGTGTATGTGTAGACGTTGTGTGTAGTGTGTGTATGTGTAGACGTTGTGTGTAGTGTGTGTATGTGTAGACGTTGTGTGTAGTGTGTGTATGTGTAGACGTTGTGTGTAGTGTGTGTATGTGTAGACGTTGTGTGTAGTGTGTGTATGTGTAGACGTTGTGTGTAGTGTGTGTATGTGTAGACGTTGTGTGTAGTGTGTGTATGTGTAGACGTTGTGTGTAGTGTGTGTATGTGTAGACGTTGTGTGTAGTGTGTGTATGTGTAGACGTTGTGTGTAGTGTGTGTATGTGTAGACGTTGTGTGTAGTGTGTGTATGTGTAGACGTTGTGTGTAGTGTGTGTATGTGTAGACGTTGTGTGTAGTGTGTGTATGTGTAGACGTTGTGTGTAGTGTGTGTATGTGTAGACGTTGTGTGTAGTGTGTGTATGTGTAGACGTTGTGTGTAGTGTGTGTATGTGTAGACGTTGTGTGTAGTGTGTGTATGTGTAGACGTTGTGTGTAGTGTGTGTATGTGTAGACGTTGTGTGTAGTGTGTGTATGTGTAGACGTTGTGTTAACGTTGTGTCTCTGTGCAGATGTTAATGACTGCGCTGCGTCTCCGTGTGGGAACGGGGGAACGTGTTTAGACGGCATTAACACGTTCAGCTGTCTGTGCCGAAACGGCTGGGAGGGTCGACTCTGTGACCGCGGTCAGTCCAACTTCCTCTCCTCCTCTTCTCCTCTTTTCACATTTTTTACAGCTTCATCTTGTTCCATCTTTACTCTCCTGTGTTCCTCTCCACACTGCTTTTCTATTCATTTGATATCTTCTTCTTGTTGTTTTCCTCTTTGAATAAACCGCCTCCTCGCTCTGATCAAGAGGTTTCTGTGTGCAGAGATAAACGAGTGTGTGTCTCAGCCGTGTATGAACGGGGGTCTGTGTGTCGACCTGCTCAACGACTTTTACTGCCACTGCAACAACAACTGGAAGGGCAAGACCTGTCAGTCCCGTAAGTGTGTGTGTGTGTGTGTGTGAGAGAGACTTTTGCGCAGATCTGTATATATTGTCTTGTATGTGTAGATATACACATATAATAAACCTTAGTGTGTGTGTGTGTGTGTGTGTGTGTGTGTGTGTGTGTGTGTGACAGGAGAGAGTCAGTGTGACTCCACGACGTGTTTGAACGGTGGAACCTGCTTTGATCACGGAGACTCGTACCGCTGCGCGTGTCCTCCCGGTTTCGGAGGCACCACCTGTAACTCAGGTGAGCTTCAGGGTCCTAGTGCCAGCCGCGCGCTAACACTAGCAGGTCGGACACTGAACTAACGGCTGTCCGCGTCGTTTTTGTTGTCCCGACAGTGACGAACAGCACGTGCGACTCTCAGCCGTGCGCTAACGGGGGCACGTGCGTTGAAAAGGACGTGGCTTTCACCTGCATCTGCAAGGATGGGTGGGAGGGGCCAACCTGCACAGCGAGTAAGGCGACGCCCACACATGTTCATGACCTAAATGCAAATGTTGCAATCGCTTGAGGTTATGTGTCGAGTGTCAGTTAAGCCTTTAATGTGTAATAATTTTATTAATTCGTGTCTTTTGATCTTTTGTATAGATGTGGATGACTGTAATCCTCACCCATGGTAAGATCTGTGAAATACAAGTTTAAGATCTATTCCATTCCAGAGCATTTCTCACTGTGTGCGTGCGTGTGTGTGTGTGTGTGTGTGTGTGTGTGTGTGTGTGTGTGTGTGTGTGTGTGTGTGTGTGTGTGTGTAATGACTGTGTGTTTGAACTCTCTCTGTGCAGCTATAACAGAGGCAAGTGTGTGGACGGAGTGAACTGGTTCCGGTGTCAGTGCGCCCCCGGGTTCGCCGGCCCCGACTGTCGCATCAGTGAGCGCGTTATAAACGTTACTTTATTTATTTTAGATATTTTTATTAAATATATTTTTGAATGTAATATCAGTTTTAGATGCTTAAAACATTTTCCCCCATAGGAGTGTAATGTTTTAAGTAAATACATTTAGCAAAATGTACATCTGAATATCAAACAAAAAACTAACAGAATGTCAACATGGTCAGTGTTTACACTCGGCTACAGAATTATTGGCACCCTTCTTACAGACAGATTTTTAAAAAAATTTTATGATCAGTTAATGTCAGTAGCCATAAAATAATGATGCTAAGTTTACAGTTTTTTATTGGGAACATAAGTCAACAAGGTCAGTTTCAAATATAATGGCACCCCTGGTAAAAGTAGGTTTAAAAATAACTGTTTTAGACACAGAAATGTCTTTGGATAATCCAAATAATTTTACAGTGAACAAATGAACAAAAGTATTTAAGTGAATACATTCTTTAAAAAAATATTGGAAAATTGTGTATCTTTTATTTTCAGAATATGATAGCTAGTATTTGAGAATTTTTAATTCAGAGTATAAATATAAGGGAAAAAAATGAATAATAAATGAAGCAATTAATAATAAAAAAAGAAATAAAATTTTATAATATATTTATATTACATTTATTTATTTATTTATTCATATCATTAAAATATAAAGAATATTTAAAACAAAAGATAAAATTTAAGGTCTCAAATTATGCTACATAATAAGGTTATGAAGTCTTAAGAGTTCTAAAAGTGTCTGTCAGTTTTTCAGCTGAAATGCAGCTGAAAACAGTGATCACGCAAACAAACACACACACACACACACACACACACACCTTTGTGGAAGTGCATATTTATAGCCAATCAGAAGTTTCCCTGAAAATGGCGTGATGCAGTAGACGGGGCTGTGCAAACTGGTCACCTTTTGTTTACTTTTTTTTCTTTTTTTCCTGGAATGATGTCACACCAGGCAGAACATTTGAACGGTGTGTTAAAAAAAAAAAAAGTAAATAAAATGAGTTTTTTCCAGTTATATTCTGTATTAGTATACACACACACACACACACACACACACACACACACACACACACACCAGAGATCCATAAAATAATAATAATAATAATAATAAAAAAAAATTAATAAAAGTGAATTTTGTATAAAAGTGTCCTTTAAATCTAATTAATAATTAACTACAAAAATAATGATTTGGACTTATATAAATAAATATAAAGAACTATTTCAGTTCACCCAGCTGCATGCGAAGGTCTGTTTCTTGTCTTTCTGTCTTTTCGTCAGACGTGGACGAGTGTCAGTCGTCTCCCTGCTCGTACGGAGCCACGTGTGTGGACGAGATCAACGGGTATCGGTGTGTGTGTCCCGCGGGCCGAGCCGGATCGCGCTGTCAGGAGTGTGAGTGCGGCGAGTATTATAAATCATCATTACTAATAAATCTGCTCACGTGTTCACGTCTTTTAAAGATGTTTATTCATGAATTCATAAAGCATTGAAGCGGTCCGGTCTTCTGGACGTTCTGAATGTTTCACAGGGTTCACACAACAGTTTAGACCGTATTTGTTGGTTCTTATATCATGACTTTTTTGGCTTTTTTGGAACCTTTAACTTTAGTAAAGCTCAGTAAACCTGTGACAGTTTGCTGCAGATGATTACATTTAAAATGAAAGCCTCAACTTTGACCTAGTTGCGATATTTCTGTTTGTTTCTCGCTGTAGTTATCGGTGTCGGGAAGGCGTGTCAGCACTCGGGCGTGTCCGTTCCTCACGGCTCCCGCTGGGACGACGACTGTAACGGCTGTCAGTGTATGAACGGAAATATCAAGTGCACTAAAGTAATAACGTCTTAGAGGCACATTTATCTCTGTCCCTCAAAGTTCATCATTTGTAATAAGTTTTTAAATAAAAACGTCTTCTCGTCACTTGTTCAGGTGCACTGCGGCGGGCGGCCCTGTCTGCTCAACTCCCACAATCCTCAGTGTGCCGGCGGGCAGGAGTGCACACAGCGTCGCTTCCTGTCTTGTCTCCGCCCACCGTGCCCGCCGTGGGGCGTGTGTTCTCATCCCCATCCTCCACCAATCAGCACCGGATGTCGACCCAACACCGACTACGCAGACGGCGAGTGTGCGCGCGTCACGCTCGTGTTCGATACAGACAGCGTGCCTCCGGTAACAACGGGGTTTATACGATCTTTATTCTTTTGCTTTTTTATATTTATTGTTACAGTTATAAACGACTGAAAGCGTATGATTAGATGTTAAAGTTTTGTGTCTAACAGTTCTCCTCATTTTCAGTGTTACTCAATAATACTTTTATGAACTTTGAATCAATAAATAACAAGCGGGCGATTTTTAAACCGGATATTTCTGCTAGAAATTGAAACGCGTATCATGTGATGTAAAAATGTCTCAGGCGTTAAAATGAAAGTACACCGGTACCTCGGCATACGAGTTGAATCAGTTCCGGAGGCGGAATTTCAGATTGTGAAACACATCGTCCCATAGGGAGTAATGTAACTGCA